>VYXB01007977.1:61189-183825 GCA_013397135.1 Pachyramphus minor | reverse complement strand
CCCCCCCCAAATCACAAGGAGGAAAATATTGAAAACTCACCAACAATGACTTCCACTGCCACGGGGAAATCGTTGTCATAGCCCAGCTCCTCCTCCTCTTTCATGCCTTCCTTCTTCTTCAGCACCATGGGGTAGAAGTACTGCCACTCCTCCATCAGCTTGCGGGTGGCTGGGTCGGACATCTTGTAGGACTGGCCCGTGAGGGTCCCGTTGAGCCCATAGGGACTCACCAGCACTGCAGAGGAACAGGCACAGCCCTGCAGCAGCTGTGTGGGGACCTGTGGGGACCTGCACCCCTGCACAGCCCTGTCCCGTGGGGAACACAGCTCTGCTCTGCCTCCACTCCTCCATCTGCCCCTGGGGGGAAGGCTCTGCCTCCAAACCTGGCCAGGGTGTCAACCTAAACCTGCACCAGTCCTGCACGGCTCCTCCTGAGTTAAGAAGGGGCCTGTTTGCCCTTCAGGCCAGTAACAATTCCCACAATTAATGGATTTCCACTAATTCCAGTGCAGTGAAGCAGCACTACAGCAAAGGGATGAGTGTGCATGGAAGGACAGAGGACAGGAACATGAGACTTCTTACAGATCCCAACACATGAAGAAGATGCATTCACAACAAATCAGGAAAACCAATTGTTCAAGAGCAGGTATTTCCATTCACACTCAGTTCTGCTTTTAGCCATATCTGATTTGAGAGAGTCATGAATTCAGTTCACTGGAATAAAATCTCCTGTGATTTAAGTGCCTGAGCCTCTGTCAAAGCTTTACATTTAGAAACAAAATGTTTTTCAATAAAGCTTCTATAAATTAATATCCCTATAAATGATCATTTTATACGCCTCTGGGTGAGGGTTTTTTTACTGTATCTTGAACTTTATAAAGATTTCTGCTTTATTTGCTTTGAAATTACATTTTCAGACTGTAGTAAAGACAGCCTAACTCAATGACTCAAAATCCTGAAGGGTTTGGGGTTTCTTTAATGTAGAGCATCACACCAAAACTGCATCACGAATTTAATAAGCTATTAACTGAATTCTGTAAAATTCTAATTTCTTACACTGGCAAGTAGACAGTCACGGATACCTCAAGTTCTTCATTGCTTCTGATACTTTTTCACACCCTTTTTTAAGAATAGATTAGTAAATAGTTGACTGTATGAATGGAAAGCACTCCTATGTCAGATAAGCTCAGTATTTGCATTCATGTAGCACTGAAGCTACAGCTTTGAGTCCAGACATCAAATCAGTACACTCACTTCCTTAAACAGTATTTTTAAACAAAAATGATTCATTTCTTTACTTTCCTTATTATAAGAATGTACCTTTAAAACAGTGTTAACAGGTAGAAACTGCTGGAGAGTTCCCACACCACTGAGGGCTGGCTACAGTGATGAATCCTGACAACCTTCTCCCTTCCATCCACAACTTCCTGAGCAGCACCTGACCCCAGTGTGGCCCCTGAATCCCAGAGAGCTCCCAGCCCAGCTCCTACCTTGGAAGGGCGAGGGGGAGGACTGTGCCATCTGGATGTGCTCCTCAGTGATCAGGTAGATGGGCTGGTGCTGAGCGATCTCCACACTCGTGCACACGTTGCTTTCCCCGTGCAGGAAGAAGGTGAAGGCACAGGACAAGTGTTCACTGCAAGAGAAACAGCTTTATTAGCATGGAAAGGAACTCTGTGAGGGGGCTGTGACTGCAAATACACACCCTCCTGTCCTGAGGCCCATTGCTGATTGATAATGAAATACGACAGAACAATCCGTCACTGCACAAATCACTGACAGCGTTGGCAGCTGTCTCACAGATGTGTCTTCCTACTTGTTTAAAATGATAAGCTCATTACAAACAAATGGGATTTTAACCAGGAGTCAAGCAGCAAAAATAGGAGTCTTCAGAAATTCCTCTTCCATTCAAGTTCCATTCAAGTTCCATTCAAGTGACAAAAAAGGGAACCTGAAAGCTGTTTGCCTCATACCTCATGAGAATCTCCATTAAGGAACATAAAAGCACATGAATACTACAAAATGTTGACAGTGGGCTGAGGTGAACCATGGATTGGCCACTGATTATCCAATTTCATGTGAAATGAGTGGTGCTGAAAATGTTCTCACTTCATTCTGCCCATAGAACAGCCTCCCAACACAGCAAACTATTTGCCTTAATACTCCTTGCCAGAAAGCCACAAGAAAGAAAAAACAAAACAAAGCACATTTCGTGCCTTTTATCATCATTTTAATCAACTGGAAATGCTCAGAGCTGCAGTGGGAAGCACACAGCAATTTTCCTGTCCAGTTCAATAGCTGTGCACAGTTTTAGGGGTGGTGTTGGCTTTGGCTCTGGGCCCGACTTAGTGGAACCTGGGTTTCAGAGACAGCTCTCACTCCCTTCACCAAAAAGAAGAACCACAGGTAACTCTAATCATTGACACCAAGAAAATGGTCAGCTGAGCAAAATCTGGAGAGAAAAGGTGACTTAAGTGGCAGGTAGCAACTGCACCTCCTTGGTGCTGCCATCCTGGATTCTAAAGTACTTTGAAGCAATTATTTAAATTCCATGAAATAAAAGGTTTCATTAGATTTCAATTTTCATGAGGGAAAAGAAGTTGCACCACCCACAGTGTTGAAGAAGTAAATAGGTTATTAATTTACATGAGGAGAGAGGGAGGGAGGGAACAGGACATGGGACAAAACAGGTCACAGATTCCAGATATTTTTATCCAGCTACCTTGCTCCAAGAGGAAAAACAAACCAAATAATGTAATAAAATCCCCCAAAGAATGGATTTCTGCACATACAAGAAATACAAAATTAAAGCAAAGCCCAATTATTTAATCAAAGCCCATTAGTTTCCTTGCACAGGATGATAGCCTTTAATATAGAAAAGGTCCTGACAAACAAAAAAACCCATGAGAAATGTGGTCTAAGATCAAGTGGGGACGATGTCTGCAAAGAGTCCACAGCAGCAGGTTGGTCTTTCTAAAGCAGAGAGCAAAGCTATTTGTAAAGGAGTTATTTTCAACCCCTGTCTTTAGGATATGACAGAAATCCTCTGGGTTCTGCAAGCTCCCTACAGGGTTTGACTGGGGGTCTTGCTTGGCTGCTGTTGAACTGAAGGGATAAAACTGCCTTTTGGGATCATACAGGGACCCTTTCAAGTCTGCTGCAAAGTGGTCTGGCAGGAACAAACCCTGTGCAATCCTTTGTAACATTCACAGCTACCCACAAACACTGTGAGAATGAGAAATACACACAATCAGGGGCTGAAAGACAAAAGATCCATGGCTTTGGAGGGAAGGGAATGCATGCCAGGACTTTCAATGGAGAATCTTTTAACACCAGAATTAATCATTAAGATCAGTATGTTACTTGGAATAAAAGTGTATACGACTAATTGCAGGGGGAAAGGTACCCAGATACAGTATTAGCCCACTTAACCCTACAAATAGATTAGAGAATAACAGGAATGAATATTACTGCTGATGCCCAGCAATAAATACTTCATTAGTGAAAGGTGCATCGTCTCTAGCACTGGATCCAAACTCAATCAGGCTCAGCTCTACAGAGAGCCCAGCAAAACTCCATCACTCCAGTATTTCTGCTCTCCAGAGCAGAGCTCCTGGGGCTGCTGTCCCTGCTGGCACAAGCACTCCCTGCCCAGCAGCTCAGACTATCCAGCTCCAAGCCCTCTGTCCCAGTCCTCCCTGGGCTCCCCGGACCTGGAGAAGCAGCAGTGACAGAAGAGTGAAGCTCCTCTGGTTCCACTCACTGCCAAAAGTTCAGCTCTCAGGACCAAAAATAATAAAGATCAAGGCTTGGGGACTTCCTTCATTCCTCCCAAGCTCCTGGCAGATCATGAGGAAAACGTTTGCTTTGGTACCAAACCGGAATTTCATTCCAAGGAAAGGCTGTCAGCTCACTGTGCTGATCCCTCCTCTGACATTCCTGTCTGCAGCACAGCTCACAATTCCTGAAATACCAGGCTGCAGAAATCACCCTCACTGCAAATGTGAGCCAGATCTCCCAATAAAATCCGAGTGGAGAACCCTCCTGAAGCTCAGAGCAGCCCATTCCTTCCACACAGCCTGAGCACGAGGCTTTACCTGGAGCCCACTTTGCTCTGCAGCACATCAGACACAGCTCAAACCGAGCCTCCAAAATCACACACATGGGCCAGGTCCTCACTGGAGCCTTGAGCATCATCAATACCCAGCTTTCCTCCCACATCCACTACTCTTTGCACCAAAGGCACCTAAAAACAGCCAAACACAAAATGCAGATCAGACTGGAGCTCCTAGAAACAGTCTGCACCGTGCTCAGACTGATTTGTTATTTTACTTTATTTACATTTCTTTCAACCTGGTTCAAAAACCGAGGCTGACAGGCTTTTGAGAAGCTCCCCCCCACCACTTCTGGAGGTTTTTAGACACACCCATGTCTGTACTCTTTCTGATCAGATATTCAAAATATCAGGAACCACCAGAAAGGCACAGGAAATGGCTTCCAAACTACCTCCCCTACTCTAAAGAGTCTGTTGTAACACCATGACTCGTCAGTTGATTCAAGTACAATCATAAAAAGGTGGCTAATTTTGCACAGCTGCACTATCCATTCCCTTTGCATGTATTAATGACTTACACAGGGAACAAAGACTGGCCAGAATCAGGGTTTTGAGTCAAAACTGTTACTCAGAGGAGAGGATGGAAGGACAGAGGTGTGGAAGCCGGGTGACCACGCTGAGCAAGGCCACAGCCATTCCTGACCCAGGGGGGACAACAGGCCACATATTCCCTAGAAGAAGCTCCAGATCAGAAACCTGGAGCAGACTGAAGCACCTAATGCATTGGGAAAACAAGTATTGGGGCACTGAAATTTAATTATTTATGCCTTGAGGGTGGTATGAAGTGAAAATGCTCAGCCACATCCCCGTGAATTTCTCTGGAAATATATTTCAGCTGGATTAATTCAGTCTGAACCCTATTGGTAACAGCCCTACCAGTGCAAGTTGGAGGCTTGGAATTCCTTGCTTTCCTTGGCTCCTTTCAGGCACACAGCCAGTGCCACCACAGCCAGGGGCAGCTGCCAGCAGTTTTCCATGAGAAAATCTCAACACAGATTTAAGTGTTGAGATTAAGAAACACTTCAGTCAATTAAGACTTAAGAAACATTTTTAAAAACTGCAAATCTCTGACAGTTCTCTGGTCACACTGAGCAGGAACTGCCTCTCTTTTTTACAGGTGTTTTTTTCAGAAGCCTTTCCTCCTCCTCCTCCCAGGTGCCTGAGGGTCAGGATGGTCCATCAGTCGAGATGTCACCTTCCCAAATAGAATGTATACAACATACACAGAATACATGTTATTTATTAGGGTGAAAAATGCTGAGCACTGTGCTCCTCAGCCAGCAGAACATCTTGGCACACACTTCCAAGAATATTTCCACTACATTCACCAAGATTTATGTGCTAAAATTAAAATAACTGTTGAAACAAAAGGCATCTATTGACAGAAGTACAAAGAAATGGCAATGTCACATAACCTTCTGTAAATAAAGAAAAGATCTGTGTCCTTCTCCTAAGGATTGCAGGTATTTTTTTCCTCTGTAACACAGAAAAACCTTCAAATAAAGTGTCAAACCTTCAATTTGGCACCTAATCACCTGCAGCTGCCATCAACTGCCTTTCGGCTGTTTCCTCTGGGATCTTCATTACCTTAAATAACTTTGGAGATGCCTAAAAATGCAGCTGAATCCCCTGCCAATGTAATATTTAGGACTTCTCATAATCTTCATGAATGTCAATCCCTCAGTTACTAAAAATGACTTGAAGAAAATAACATTACATTACATTTGCTTATATATATATGAAAATCAGATGAGGATTACAAAAATCTGGCTGTGTTTAAACAGCACAACATTGGCAGAGAAAGGAGAACATCTGATGGGTTCAGGTATTGTTTCCAGTCCTTGGGAGGTTTGTATAAATACCCACTGGAATTCAAACTGTAAAGAGATTATTTTTAATCACCTCAATGACAAAGATGCCAACTTAAAATTGAGTTCGGAGTATAGGTACTGAAGCCACACCTGTGTGTAGAAAGTCAAACTGTACCTCACAACAGATTTTAAAATACGTGACAAATGTGGAAATCAATTACCTCAGGAAAATAATCATAAAACCTGCCAGTAACAACTGCTTTGGGATCTGGGGAAGAAGAACCTACAAAAAACCCTGAATGAACATAATCAATCTTTTTTCCTTATTAGAGGGACATCTTGAAACTATTTTGTTATTTGAATTTTATTTTGTTATTTTTGAGTTTTATTGTTGTTATTTTAATGACTGGAATCATCCCTGTCATGCAATGTCCAGTTTCTGATCTCAGATTGTCCCAAACACTGCAACCCCTTCCCACACCCAGGAAGTGCAGGAGGAGCCACATGCCAAGACTGACACTGAAGATTCCTTAGGAAAACACGGTGAAGATTTGAGAATCCTATTTTTAGAACAGTTTCAAGATGAGTGTTTTTAAATATTTATTTCTCTATGGAGGAGGTTGAGCTCCCTCCCCTGCCTCTGGGCTGCTGGCAGCCTTTTGTTCCTCTCCTTTATTTTATAAGCAATTGTCCACAAAGCCACTGATTCTGGATAATTAATTATATTTTATGACCAATAAATTGTATTGCTGCTCTAATTCTCCTCAAAATTAAGGCTGGGATCTGAAAGCCCTCAACTCACAGTTGCCCTAAAATAGCTGTATTAGGTTTGATCTCAGAAAAGAGGCAGCAGCAAGGCACAAGCATCAGGAAAACAGTCACACCAAATCACTTGCTTGATGAGGACTGCAAAAAAGAGGGCATGAAAAGGCAGGTTTGGAACATAAGAGCGAGAGTATAACCAAATAATTTCCTTTAAATTCATCTAAAACAACAGGACAGGTCACAGGGGGGTCTGGGCAAGAGGTGGCAGCACCTGGACACCTCAACACTGATAACACTCTTGAACAATCAGAGTAAATTAACAATCCAGGATGAAAGTCACTTCTTAAATCATCTGGAAGTAAAAAACCCTCAGCGAAGTTTGAATTTGAAGAAGCTCCCACAATGGGATGAGAAGAAAGGCTTTGAGGTTAGAGAAGTCAGTCAGAAGAGCCTCTGTTGCAGGGCAGAGTGGCCTTAAATTCTGGGCTGTGCCCAGTGGAATTCTCCTCGACTGAATGATGCACTCTCCCTGTGCCCAGAACTCCAGCACGTTCCTCTAAGATGGACCATGGTCCAATCTGGGAGCTGCAGGGACAGCCAGGCAGCTGTGTCAGCAGGGAAAGCTTCTCACACACGCCTGGAACTGAGACCAGGCAGCAAATGGAAAAGGCCAAGACACATTTTCTGGCCTTTAGGGGAAATCACCCATTCAAAAGGTTAAAAATCCCCCAAGTCCCAAAAAAAGAGGCATTGTCCACACTGATTCCCTGGGAAGAAGGCTGGCTGCACTGCTCCCAGGGGGGCAGGAGCACCCAGGAGAGGCAGTGGGGTGAGAGCAGGGCCCAGCTGGTGGGACAAGAGGTGAGATATTCATGTGGCACTTCTTGTGCCTGTCAGTAACACACAATGTACCCTCTGCCCACCAGCTGCAATTTGAACCCTGCCCAGACTGAAATCAGACAAAAAGGGAGTTACTCAGAAGGACAGCTCTGGTAGTTCATGATACCCATTCAAGAATCACAGCACAATTTGGAAGAGTTTTTGCAGACACCACAACTAAACCAAAACTGAAAGCATTTCCAGACATGGCCAATTCCAGAGTCTGGTGGATGCAGCAGCCTCCCAGCTGACAGCACAAAACCCCACATGGATGGAGCCCTCACAGCTGGGGTCTCTGCCTCAATAGATCCACACTCAAATGTGGGAAACACCAGCCTGGAACTCCTACTGCTCTGTCACCCCAAACATCCACCCCTGGCCACCAGAGACTCAGGGCCACCCTGGATTCAGCATTTTCTCTGGGCTGGAGCTGCAGACACTGCCCTGCCTCCAGCTGGAGCTTGTTCCAAGGCTAAGGAAGAGCTGGGCACTGCCCTGCCTCCAGCTGGAGCTTGTTCCAGGGCTCAGGATTGTCCCAGGTCCAAGGAAGACCATCTTAACCCAGGTGTGGCAATTATTTCCCTGTATCACAGGGCCCAAAACAGCTTTTCTTCGTGTTCATGAGCAAAACTGTCACAAGGGAAACTGATACTTGGTGACACAGGAAACCAGTCTGGATTTCTGTCTCATCTCTGCCCCGAGTCAGTAATCTCTGTATGGCACAGAGTAAGAACACAGAAGCCAAGCAGCAGATGAAAATCATATTGTTTGGCAATGATTCCTTGTCTCTGTTATCTCTTCCTCTCCCCTACCTCAAAGAAATAAAAAGAGGGGAGAAGAGAACATCAGTTCCCAGAACTACCAGCAGGCCTTTGAATAATTGTATTTATAAATCCTTATGTTGTCTCACATATCCTGTTGGATTTATTTTTTTTTTAATGTCTGAGATGTACACACAGAAACTTGGTATGAACACGAACTGCCCTCAGTGTTTTGGCAGTGGGTTAGTAAAGCACCCGAGGTCACAGTTTCCCAGCACAGCAAGCACTTAGATAACATTATCTCAACACTTGCTGTGTTACAGACTCATTATCTCCACACTCCCTCAGTTGTCACCAACAGAGCCCCCTGCCAAGGCTCAGAAGTGGCTCACTGACGGGATTCTCTCCTCATCCCATCTCCAACAAGCTCCCATCCTTCCCTCAGTACAAGTTCATGGATGTGTGGCCAGGATGACCTGCCAGCCCAGAGGGATATTGGGGTTTATTCTCTGAGTGCAGAGGGAATGTGTTCTGCAGTGACACCCGTCTCCTTCCTGCCCTAAAACCTACACCTAGAAAGAAATGAGTGTATTTCTGCAGTACATTAAAGCAGAGTTTGATATTTGGGTTTTAAGAGTGGATAATCTGAATTTCTAAGGAGCTCCTCCAGTGTGCTGGCACTGTGAGAGTTCCCTCCATGTACAAATGAAGTAGTTTTACTCCTGTGTTCCTCAGTGAAGTAATTCACCATAATAGGGGAAAATGTCCCATGGATATCAAAAATAACCCCTTATTTTTCTATATTAAATGTTGCATGTTGAGCATGGAAATTCATTGATTTATTATTAGCTGCACATGTGCATTTAATGTGACTTGTTGAAATATGCTGTTCTGAACTAAAACTGCTTCTCATGACTTTTAAGATGAACTGAAGTAATTCCTAGGCTGCTGAAGAAATAATCCAAAATACACAACTTGAATGACTAAATCAGGCAGGAGGCTGCCACTGAAATGTATTTGTTTTCTCTGCTCTTGGTATCAGTTAATAACAAAGGCAAGGTGGAGTAAAAGCAGGAAGGCTGAAAGGGCCTGGATAAAGGAGAACATTTATCAGAATATAACTTAGCAACAGATGGCACAAAGAGCTGGTCAATACATCTGATTATAGAAAAATAAACCAGCTGAAGTCAGAGTGTGGCAGTGCAGGTTTTGATTTAACATTTCATGCTGAAAATCCAACACATTCAAAATGGCTTTAGAGAGTTCCTGCTCCACAAACAGGGCCTGATTTATCTCCTGTGGGATGGCACCTGTGGATCAAAGGACAGGGACCCAACAGCTCTTCTTGAACAGCTGAGGATCATGAGCATCTTACTACGAACACTCAGAACTTAGCAACATTTAAGACACATCAGGTCAGAAAAAAATACCAACTGCAGATGAGCAGATAAACAGAGGTAATATCTCTCCAACAGAAATTCAGATCACTGGAGGATTTCATGTTCTAAATAATAATACTTTTAATAAAATATGATTTTTACTGAATCTAATCAATACTGGATAAAAATTACCCCCCCCTCAAAAAAAAAAAACCAAACAACAAAACAACCAAAAACAGGGGCTTGTGGAGCTATGAAATAACATTTCTGCAATGAAATCCCAAGCAGCATTCCCCCCTTGGCAGAGGAATGGGAAGTGCTGCAGTCAGCACTGTGCCACAACGTGGAGCTCCAGGCACTAATCATTACTGAATGCATTTGGGTTTTTAGCACTTGTGCTGCACTTCAGAACACTGCTGATTTAGAACTACAACTATTTTGAATTATTTAAACGGTGAGCACCAAAAAGTGATTCTGCAAGTTTATGTATTCATGAGGAATTACAATTCCTTGTGGTGTCTGAACCCTGTTTAGAAAGCACAAGAGTTGGTGTGACCATATTTCTATTGCAGTACAGGATATAGACCTTAAAACACAATATAAAAGCACACCAAACAAGAAACATGGAGGTGATTAAAGTTATTTTCAGTTTAATGCCAAAACAAACACACATTTTTCATTGGAAATTCTGAGCTTCCTAAGATCTATGTCCTTAAAAATCAGGAACTTGCTTATATTCATACCAAGTATTACCAGGTATTCTAAAAACAATAGTACCAGCTGGTGACAACTACAAAATGAATTATAATGAACTAGAAGATTGTAAGAATGGATGCATTATTTCATGCTGTACATGCTCAAAATACCAACACACCAGGGGAAATTGCATGTAAAGTGTCCAAAGCCCCTGCTGTTCTCACCCCTCTCTCCATGTCTGCAGCACTGTGTTTTCACATGGGGTTTGAAGTGGGTCCTCTGGAAAATCCATCTCCATAACAGATCTAATACTCCTCAAAACAGGAATGCAGCCAGGCAAGCTCCTCTGTTCAAGGTGCCACATGAGCTATTCACGGCTTGCTCACAACAGGAGCAAGTTACCTGTGCAATCTCCCAAAAAAAGGCCCTCTTTTTGTGCCATCAGTCCCAGCACCTTATTAAATACCACACAGGCATAAAATCACCTCAGAACTGTCATGAGCAGTTGTGCTCTAGAAACCAGGACTGAAAAAAGGATCCTTTTGAATATTAATAACCCCAAACTCCAGACCAAGCCTGACTGGCGCTGATGGAGCTTCGCCAACCCAACTACGCCATTTTTTCAGAGCCTAAGGCATAAAGTGACCTTTTCTCAACAGCTCAGTCCTGCCAAGTTTAAACCCTGGGTTTCCTTAGATGGAGGCTTCCCTTGGCAGTTTGATCAGGGATAACACAGCTATCAGTTACTGTCTCACAATATGAGCTGGATTAGAACGACTGGCACAGTTGGAACGAGCCATCCGCGGGTCACACACCCACACGGAGCTGCAGCTTTCCCTTCCCCCTCAGAAAGATGCTTTCAGGAGTAAGGATATTATCTTTTCCATGAATATTTGTGCCATGCTGCCGTGGAATGAGCAGCTGTTGCACGCTGGGGGTGGGTGGGCATTGGTTTTATTCAAATTAAGGGAGCACAGTTTTCAGTCTCACCCCATAACTGCACTGGTTGTGTGTTAAAAGTCAGGTTTGTGAAGGAACCCTGCCCAGCATATGAACAAAAAGGATCTTAAACACACAGGTAGGTGGGAGTATCAAACCACATCTGCATGAGGAGCTTCATTTTCATAAATTAATAGTGCTCCAGGAGTAAAGCCACGAGTCATTAGCAGTCCCTTAGTGATCACATCAGGCAATTCTTTCTTTTCATATGTCCTTGTCCCACAGATTCACTCAGAGCCACAGACAAGTTTGTCCCCAGTCTTTGCCCTGTACTCCACTAGACTCCAAAGTGCACATTTGAGAAGAGCATTAACATGGGATAACACAGAAATTCTTCTGTAACAAAATGTCAAAAATTAACTGAATTCCGCCTCGAGTTACACCACAATTAGCTCAGAAAGCTAAAAATTTAATGCATTTGATAATTTGTTTTGCCTTAGAATGTCTTTGAGCTCAAGAGCCATTTGTTAGAAGTGATTACCCTAAATACCCCTGTAACCTGAGCTAAGCCCTGCTGTGTGCATTTTACAGGGCTACTCTGTGATTATGTATGCAGTGTCTGAAAGGTCACACTATTTGTTTCCATAATGCACGTGCTGTTCTGTGTACAAATAACAGCTCTGAGCTCCTCAGTAGCCAAACATCGCCTCACGTGGGAACCCTGAGCTGAAAAAACCACCACAGTGCTGTCAACCCAGGCTAGGGAGACCTGAAAATTATAAATAGGGAACAAAACCAGCTGCCAAGGGCTCCACAACAACCCTGCCTAGAAGGTAGAAAGTACAAGGAGAAATAATACATGAACATGAGGTGATTCTCAGGTTGCTCAAGTAAAGCAGAGAGAAGCCACTGCCACTTGCATCAGATGTTTAAATTGGGGAGGGGTTATGTGCAGCTTTAAAATGGATTTGTCCAAAATTTTCAAAGAGAATTCTACATAAATCCTAAAAATGGGGCCCAAAATTCATGCCAACTGAGATGTCATAAAAGACAAATGTTTCCTGCAGTCCCAGCACTGCTTTGCTCTCAGCAGCCAGTGTTGTGCCCAGTTTTCTCAGGGCAGCAGCAGTGGCAGGGTCCCAGCCATCCCCAGGTTAACACACCCTCCAGTTCAGTTCTCCAGCTCCATTTCAGTCACTTGCTGTCTCAGGGGCAGAGATGCTCCCCAGCCCTGCACACGGGCTCTGTCAGCACAGGCAGCAACCAGAGCACAAACACACAGCCCCCTTTGGACCTCTGGGCTATAAAAATAACCCCCAGCCTACCAAAGTCCCTCCTCTCCTTTGCAAGGCCTCGGAAAACACTTGTTTCTGCTGTCTGTAATGTAGGTTAATGCACCCTTCTCCCCCTCACCCCCGTGGAAACCGAGTGCTATTATCCAAAGCAGCATTATATTAGATTAAGGGCATTCAGAAAGGATAGTCCTGACAAAAAAACCCACAGCAAACCCAAGGAGAAGAAGGGCCACAACACCCTTTGTTGTCGTTACGTTCACTGCAGATGAAATTCGATTCATTAGGTTCATTCACAAAGCAAGAACATCAACAGGGGGAACTGTGGTTACTCAGTTTGTTCAACAAGGAAGATTATTATTCTCAAGATCTAAAAACTATTAATGCAGTTTTGATTTGTGCTTTCAAGCAGCTGCTTCCCACGGGCTCCTCGAGGGAAAAGGAGAACTAAACACTTTATCACGAGTTTTATGGCACAGATTCACACAACCTCAGAAAGAAATTCAGACTCTTCTGGTATTAAGCCCTTGCACCCATTTTTGCGAGGCAATTTTTTGTTTCTCTGGCAAATCAACATCAGCACTGGGAGCTCTGCAGGCAGGAACCAGCCCCGCTCCTGGAACATGAGAACATGGGGAACTTCTGACCATCTGACACCAAAAATCAACCCTACTGACAACTGCAAACAGCATTTCCAGGTGCTGGAAGACTTGATTCCTCTCTATGTTCAATTCTCACACCAACAAACTCTTCTGCCATCTCTGCATGATTACAAACCTATGAGAATAACAAAATATTTTCAATTACAGAACATGAGGAGATATGAATCTTGATGGAGGACTTCAGTATTCCGAGGACTTGCAGCTGAACTCTGAAATGTGGCAGGAGGACAGTACCACAAACACAACCAAACATAAAATATCCCAAAACAAGGCAGCAAAGCCAAGTCCCTCCACCTCTCTGTATTTCTTTGCACTGCACACCTTGCTCAGGCACCAAGCACAAAATGCCCTTCACAGTTTCACTGAAGAGCTCAGGGTTTCATGAGTGACACGGAGCCAGATTTCCCAGAGACCTGCTCCCCACTCATTTCACAGCCTGGTCTCAGAGAGAATTTGTTCTCCTTTGCTGTACAATCTGTAAAAGAGGCTGCAAAAGCTGTAAACACCTCCTAATACACCCTGAAATTCGTGCTCCAAGTCTGCTACCAGCTGTCCTTTAGGAGGATGGCTGCACAGAATTATTTCACATGTGTCCATTATGCAGCATGATCACAATTAATGGAATAAATTTTATGATTCAAAACAAATTAAGCAACATGTAGAAAATTCTAAAGCCATGCAAAATGCATTAATTTATTCATTGCCATGCATTTGTGATCTTCCCACTTTCAGAGTACAGTTTAATTGACTAGTTTAGAGACCAATTAATCCCTTTACACTTAAGTCAATCACTGAATCCTCTCCAAATTATTTAGCTCCTCCATGCTGCCTCCCATTGGATGTCCCTGGAGAGCGAGTGCAGTGGAAACAGGTGGCACACAAATCACATTTAGGAGTGGAGAAGGACCTGCATTAGCAGGGACATGAAGTATTAAAGATGCACAATTCACTCAACCATTTTCCCTCTCTGTCCTCCAGTGCTCCAGCTCCCAATCATGTCCTGAATGGTTTCTTTTGGAAAATGGCAATTGCAGTCCTACACCACCATGTTCATTTTGGTTAGTTTTCAGTCCTCACACTCCTCTTCTCTCTGCTGGCTTTCCCCTTGTCCCCTTGCTCTCCTACCTTCTATATGTGTAAGTTTTACACTCTTATTTCTTAACTTGAAAGCCCAAAATTTCAGGTTCTGTAATAATCACCTTCTTAGGATTAATTAGTCTTCTGCAATCAGGACTCGCTTCTTCTTGCCAAGCACAGTGACTGGTTTAACACATTCACTCCCAGTGTACAAAGGCCACAATTTCATTTCTTCATGAGGTACCTGAAATAATTTGGTATCAAAATAGGGAGAGACGGATCCCTCAGCCAAGGAAATCATTACTCAGAGGGATAACACAGGTACGGGACAAGATCCCAAACCAGTGACCTCCAGCAACACAATCTTGGGGGGGAAAAAATCAACATATTGAGGGGTTTTGCCTACTAAAACCACTCCCAATATCACAGTATTAGAACAGGATAGGTGTTTGACTTTCCCACAAAATAACACCTTGAAGGGTATCCCAACTGATTTCTCTATTTAAACAAGAGGGTAAATCTGAAATGAGCCAAGGAGTTCACCTCTTGTATAAGCTGCTCAAGCAGGCAAAAAGTTTGAAAAGAAAAAATATTTTTTCTCCTGAAACCACACAAGGGTCAAATAAACAGAAATGAAAGGAAAATATTATTGCTCTGCATCAGTCCAAGACTTGTTGTATTTTAAACATTTACACAGACACATTATAAACAAATTATCTGAAAACTAAAGAAAGTATGTTCCAAGAACACAACTCAAGAAAAATCACGAGAAGGGAAAATCATTATTCTCATACCAAAGGCAAGGTTTTGTGTTTTCAGTTCCACCAAGTAATCTTATGATACAACTTACAATATAAATTATTCTCTCCTTTGTTTTCCCCTTGAATTAAGAACAAGTTTCTGTCTGAAAATGAAAAGAAAAAAACCCCACAAAAACCCAAACACCACATGAAAACATTTCTGCAGTGAGAAGTATTTTATAGAAATGCCTGAAATACCAATTCTGTGCCTTGGCAGGAATCAAACTGCTGCAGGAGCTGGAGCAGACAGGGAGCTCATGAGCAGCACCCCCCACCCTGGGACACTTCAACCTACACCCAAGGAAAAGCTGAGCTCCATGAACTCAGGTGTCCAAAGGCAAAGCAGATACACTTAAAATACCTCTGCAGAGTTTAGACTGCACAGGGTTCACAAAACTTCCCTGACAACCCCTAAAACTTCATTATTTTGAACGGGTCACTGAGACTTGGCAGGATTTTCCTCGAGGTCAGAAACATTCCCTTTGTGCTTTCAATTAAATGCTGCTAAATTTTGAGTGATTTGTAGGGTGAAGAAAAAGTAAATAACCACTTCCCAGTTCTGGTTCCTCCTCCCCCTGCCCAGCAACTTGACAGCTTGCCAAAATTTCGGAATATTTAAACTCAAGTCTGTGCTGTTGCTGTTCCCATCCTATTCCTGAATAATCCAGAAACAGAGAAAACACAGGTGCTACCAGTGAAAAACGTGGGAGAAGGGAAATGAGTGAGACTGAAAGCCCAGTGATATCCCTGAGCACAGTCTGCAGCTCCAGGATCCAAGTTTTCCTGTCTAGCCTAGAGAAAATGTCTCAGAGCACGATTTAGAAAATGGAACCACAAGAAAAGGAGTTGTACACCCATTTCCTCTGCTCTTGTTTTTCACATCAGCAAGAGTCTCTTCAAACTTTGGTCTCATCTTCCCCTCTGTGGTGTGGGAAACCATCCCATGCTGTGTGCACTCAGAGCTCTGATCCAACACATCCCAGCAGTGAGAGCACGTTCTATCCCACTATTCCCTGCAGAAAACAGGAATTGCTCTTTTTGCCCCCCTGGCACCTGAAGACAGGCAGAAGCACAGACTGGACTTACACTGGGACAGAGGTCCCAAAATCTTAAATTTATTAAAATAGTCCCTTTTAAAATACGAAATCAGAGCATAAATAGACATTATTGGGCTGAAATACCTTTAAGCTTTGGATTCAAATGTAAATTATTGTTATTATTATTATATTTTCATTTCCTAACACTACCAGAATCCCACACAACTACTGCTCGAGAACCATCTTCCCATGATTTTTGCTACACCCCACCTCAATAATAATGGGTACAAAATAGAGAAAAATAAACTTAGAATGCTGCCTCATCTCAGATTGGCCTTTCTCTCCTCTTCATGGAAAATGGGTTTTTCCAGTCTCTCTCACTTCTTGACTCCAATCTCCCCCTTATTACTGAACCAAGGGCCACCAGAAGTGGCTTCATGAATTTCTGTGGCATTTTGGATTCAAAATCTCCCGTCTCTCATCACAGGATAACAGTGGCAGGCATGATTCTGGATAACAAGTTAAAAATACCACGAATGTACATTCAGAGTAAGTCTGTTTGTGGGGAATGCGCTTTCAAAGAAAATCACATGGTGTGTCCAAGAGCAGGGAATGTGTCAGGAGCTACGAAAGATCTCCTGCTGAGAACTCTGCTTGTTAGACACAGCACTGAGACATTTATGTCTTATTTCGTGACTCTCTCCCAAGCACAGACTCCAGAAAGCACATCCCTGTACCTGCACCTTCCTCGGTGACAGAGGAGATGAAACAATCCCTCTGCAGTCACTGCTGGAATTGCCTTTCTGTGCTGTAAACAGCCCTGGAGTAACAGAAACAAAAACTGCTCTGAAATAACACAGCACCCCAGTAAAGCCATCGTTGGTAAACAACATCTCCTGTTTCCCTGAAGAAGAAAAGCAAAGCCTCTGCTGTTACTCTGCAGCTCAGCACTGGAAAAGGTAAAACAAGCACAAGGCTCTGAACTTGCTCATTAAGCTAAAACACTACACTAAGTGACTAAGCAAAATACCCAGAACATGTTTTCCTATTTCTTCTGATCCTCTGTCTCTGCTTCAGGAACAAAATCCCAAAGCAGGTGCAGGAAATCACTCCTTAGGTACATCCATCAAGTTACATTTGTGTAGTTAAACTGCACTAAGACAAAAGTGACTACACTGGGGTAGGAAATCCTTTAGGATGTGGCAAACACTGTCCACAGGGAGGGGGGCAAGCAATAAACAGCTTTACACAAGACTTTGCTTCACCTTCATCCCCTCCACAGGGGACAACACCCCCCAGCTGACAGGTCACTCACTGGGTGTCTGTGCTCCTGGCACTGCAGGGACACTTAAAGATTTGCCCACCCCCATAAATAAATAAATAAAAATATGTTTCTTCATCAGCATTTGTCGAAAGCCAGCAAACCCCCAGGATTTTATTTAGTTAAGATCAGCAATGATCTGTATTCACAATAAAACTGGGTTTTTTAGTCCCACCCCAGCACAGATCTGTGCACTGCCCCAGTGGAGTGACTCCAGCATCCACCTGGAACTGGAGCAGGATAACACGAGAATCCCATTCCTGCCCATGGAAGGGAAAATGCTGAATATATGAATGAATGAATTCAAAGAATTTCTGCACAAACAGAGGATTGGAACTTAATGAGAGAAATGAGAGTCTTGAAGAGCAGGCTGGATGACCAGAACTGATGGAGCAGGGAAAGGAGATGGATTTCTAGTCTCACCTCATCATTGGAACTTCTGGTCAAAAACAAACACTTAGACTTTAGTACACAACTAAACTGCACCTACATTTCTCAGTGAAATGAAACTCATTAAGCAACTTCACAAAGCCCACTGAGAATTCAAAGGGAGAAAAAAACAACCAAGGAGCAGAACATTCACGATCCTGAGGAAGCAAAAGATCACCCACCAGGTCCAAAGCACCAGAAGCAGAAGGTGAATTTCCATCATCAGCAACAGAACTGGAATCATTTAAACTTCAAATAAAAAGAAAACCCCCATTTCCCACCCCAACACAAGCTACATCTTCATTAACCAGAGGCAAGAGGGATTTCATTTCACACCTTGGTGCTCCAATGGCCTATAAAGATCCAAGTTTCTACATTATTTCCCCTCTTTAAGACACTGTTAGTTAAGACATTTTTAATTTAAGACAGGCTTTCAGGGGGGGGGGGGGGGAAGTTTTCTGAGAGTACAGAATTTTACACAGTCCTTATGTAAAAATTAAGTGTAAAATTATCATTCATTAATATTAAAACCTAACAAGTGAGAGGTTTTGTCACACTGGCCAATAATACATAAGTGACAGAAGTTGTGAACATCTTCTGTTCAGCCAGCCAGCAATCTGCAACAAGTACCAGCAACGAGACAATTTGTTTCTGGCAGTGGGTGTGAACGACACAGGAACCTCTAACATTACATAAAAAGCTACACATTTGTATTTTACATACACAGAACTTTCAACAGGTATCTGCTAGAGGAAAAAACAAGTCTCAATAATAAAAATTAAATAATGTGTTCATGAAAATACACAGCATATTCAGATGTAAAGATTGTTTTTGTCACCCAGCTTCCAGGGAAGAGCTGTTCCCAAAATCCTGCAGGAATCTCCTGCTGTTTCACCCCAGCAGAAGTGCTGCATAAGTTCTGTAAAGGCTGGAAACTCAACTAAATGCTTCATCTCTCCTTCTACAAGGAAGCTTTAGTCCACAGTGGTGGAACGTGATATTGTGATTTCAATCACACAGGGAAGCTGCTCCTTCTGCTCCTCCTGAGAACCGGCAGAAAGAACCAAGGGATTCAGAAAACCTCCTCTCACTCCACACATCCTGTCACTGCTCACTCTTTTCACTGATTTCTTCTTGGGAAAAAAACCCACCAAAACACCCAGAGAACAAATGGTACCACCCAGCTCAAGCTGAGAAGAGCAGGGAACACTTAGAGAGGCTTTTCAGGTGTAAAAATCCTGAGGAAACCCAGCCAGCCCCTGGGAACATTTTCTGACATAAGGAGCAAAGCTCCAGTCCCTCCTCTCCTCAAGTGTGCTGGCAAAAGCCTCACTGGAAATGAATTTGTATGACCAAAGACTTCCCCCCTTTCGCTAATACAAGTTCTCAAATCTGCTTCAAACTGTTTGAATATTCTTGCAAATCAAAGCCATGCCAGCATCAGACAGGTTTGGTGGCTCATTTCTTCATTTACAGGGAGACTTTTCAGTGATTCTTCGTGTGGAGTCACCAAAGTCACTGGCTGAGGTGGGGATGGTGAGGGACATGTCAACCTTTTCACAGTGACTGCTGAGAACAAGATTTCCACCTTAACCTTTTAAACACACAAGGTGATCACACAGAGTCCCTGTGAACTGCAGGAATAAGGTCACCTAGGTGAAAAAAAGAACACAAAACTGGCTGTAAAAGGCCGTGTCTGCCTGGGCTTTGGGAGCAGGGAAACGTCTTCATGCAGGACAGAATTACTGGAGCAAGGCACAGAATGGTTTCCCAGTGCTGGGAAAAGTGGGAATGTCTATCCCAACAGTGCTGTGCTGCAAGGAAGAGCCAGCAGTGCTGCTCCCTCCCCGTGAGCTGGTGCCTGGCCCTGGCACACCCCACCCACTGCAACTCCTGCCAAAAATTCAACCAGATGAAACTAATTACACCCTGCATCCTGCACAGCTTTATTTTTTCTTAACAGAACTATACCAAGACTCTTAAAGTACCCAAAAACATGTGCCTTGTGAGAACTTTGTAGTTAACTGTGTTTTTCCTCACAATTATTCTGCTGCAACATCAAGGCTGATGGTAAGTAGTGCAACAGTGCTCCAAGACAGCCCTAAAATTTCCATTTCTAAACCCCTCTCTCCATAAAGCAGAAAGGATTTTGATTTTCCAGCAGCCATGGGAATTCAAAGGAGCGGAGTGTTGGGGGGGTGAGGGGAAAATCACTTCAGATAGATGCCAAGTTTTATTACATGTGGAATTCTGAAAGAAATCCAAGTCTAGGAAAACTCTTTAGAAACAAGGCACAGTCTGGTTTTGCAGAAAGCTACACAGATTTAATACCCAGGTAAGACAGTGCCAGCAAATGGCTTTAGCAGGTTCTGCTTTCCTTGTGCTGGGATCAGTCCCTGAGCTGAGTGTGAGGGAAGACTTCCTTCAGGGTTGAAAGGGTAATTTAGTTTCTATGGTCCATTAATTGCTTGGCTTCTCTGCCCAGCCTGCTCATTAGTGTGAAGTGCAGTGAGGAGTTTTAGGATAGGGAAGTTGAAACAGCATCTCCAAAATTCCTTCACGCAATGACTGCAAAACATCCCTCGGAATTAGCAGAGCTTTGGAATGTTTTTGACCCAGAATTCAGACTGGTGGCCTGCATCAATAACCACTGTTACCTTTAAAAATGATCCAAAGTCGGTTAATTAATGACAGTATTAATGGCTTTTCACAATTATCCATCAGCATTTGCACCAACAGGCTCCAAACAGACAAACCAGTTTCACTTCAGCTGAATTAGTAACAGATGGAGAAGATACATTACCCTCAATCACAAGGTTAAACAGATAATTATGAAAAAACACCCTCAAGTGTTGGATATTATCTGATCCCATTAATGTTGCCCTGACAGAGTAACACAGCTGAGCAGAGGAACCAGGAGAATTATTTAGGTCACTCAAAGAAACAGATTCCTCTCGGATTTCTTTCCCTCCAGAAGCACAAGCTGCACCACAGACCTGTGAGGGAGTCCAGACTCCCAGGAAAAGGGATTAAACACGACCAGGATTTGACCCTTCCCTGCCAGGGGGCAGGATGAAAAACAGGTCTATGTTTAATTCTGCTGGCCTGTTTCAGCCAAATGTGTCCTACACCTTTGTATTGTCCTTCTGTAACACACCAGTAAGAGCCAGCCCTCCTCACATGGAATTAAGTGGTTAAAAAAAAGGATAACAACATGAAAGCACAAGGAGTAGTCAGAAAAAAAATTTAGGATTATGCTTTGTGTATTCCCACCTGTACCTCGGGGCAAGGGCCTTCGTTTTCCTTTTGAAACCAAGGACAATTCCTTTGTTAGAGCCCACCTTCCACCCCAGTATTTAAAATAGATTCTCAGCAGAATAAAGGAAAATTTTAAGTAAAAGCAGACACACATTAAAAACAGTTGAATTCAACCACTTCCTGGGGTTTGGCTGCTTGACAAAAGAATGTAAATTCACTAATTCCTGCAATCCAAGATGTGTGTCCTACAACTTCCTGCACCATTCCTGACTAAGCCTGACATTCCACTCCTGGAGAAGGTGGCTGTTCCCTGCAGTGGCTCAGAAACACTGTTTTCCTAAGAGTTTGATATAACAAGCTGCCACAACTCTCCCAAAATTAAAATAACCTGGGTAGGACAGCTCAGGGAACATTTTTCAACCATTGGTAAACGTTTTCCTAATGCTTCTGTTGAAAGACATAAATTTAATTTAAAAAAAAAATTGTTAAGATTCTTAATATGCTACTACTTGTAGAGAGGACTAGATCAGAGCAAGTGGCTAACAAGAAAAACATAAATATTGACTGAAACTCTGTTACCTGGCCACAGAATTCTCATGTAAATGAAGCTCCTAAAAATATGATTATATACTGAAGTGCTCCTTGAAATGCAAGCTGTATTGTATAAAAAAGCAAGGCACTCCCACGAAATCAATCAGGAAAAAAAGAAAGAACACAAAAACAGTTACCATGATATTTCTAAATATACATACACTCATCTACCACCAAATAATCACCTGTGCAAAATCTAAAGGACACAGGGAGGAGGGAGGAAGCACCAAACTCCCTTCATCCCGTGAGCAATTCCAGCCAATGCGTACCCAAATCCACCTTGTACTTAGGAATTCAATGTCACTTGGGGAAGTTTTAAGTTTGCATAAGTACAGGGCTGGTATAAAATGAATGAGCTAATCACAAACCCAAGAGAATGTCAGTATTTGGTGTGAGAGGGATCCACAATCCCCGTTCCTGTGGGTGCTGGCAGGTGCAGGAGGGGTTTATTACCACACATCCAGGGTGGCTGCAGTGCTCCAGCAGTGAGCTGAGGCAGGTTAAAAGCTGGATAAACCTTCCCACCACACCACCTGCGACTGCAAACACAGCTCGTCCCTCCTGCAGCAGGCAGGCCAAAAAAGCTGCCCAGTTCTCCATGGAGATGTGATTCCACAAGGATCAGAAGGCTGGAGGGTCACTGGGAGGCTGCTGGACAGGAAAAGCATCTCTTTGAAGCTGCTCACGGGTTTGGAATGTGCAAATGAAGACTGTACCCTAATTCAGGCAGACAGGGAAGTGAGGACAGACCTTTAACAACCATGTGGACACAGTGGCTCCTGTGGAATGTGATATTCTGAACTCATGAGCAGCTCAAGTGTTTTTTAAGTAAGATCTTGGAGGAACCAAACTGGCAGAGGACTATTGAACAGGAGGCAGCACAGACAACATCTGGGACATTTCTCCTCTCCTGATTCCCGCTCATGCAGAACCCCCTTGCCTGGGACACTATTGGTGTGTATCATTTGTGTGAAATTCCTCCGCAAGCCCATCCCCTGGCCACTGCTCACACCTCAAACCCACACCAACACCTCTGCACCTCCCAGCAACTCATTTGAAGGCAAAAACCCCACAACTAAACAGCAGTTCATTATTTCTTTGCCCTCTGAATTTTTAATTTTTGGGATGACTTCCTGCTGTGTTTGATTTCTGTTTGCAGTCAATAACATCAGGTTATGGGGTGTACTGGTACAGTAGGACCGTGGTTGGGGTTTCCCAGCACCAACCCCCACAAGTATCACTTAATTCTTCAACAATACCTATAAGAATGTTTCATAAATTGTTTTTTTTTTTATAAGTAATCCCAATGGAACTGTTCACTACAAAATGAACTAACAGTGAAGTGTTTACCACATATTGATCTTTAGGCAAAACCATCTGGCTCAGGAAGTTTAAGTTAATTCTAACTGATGTTATTTAGGTTTCTGTAGAAAATTTTCTACAGGAAAAAACCGATTCATTTATTCAACTATAGAACAAAGAGTAGCTCTGTATATGCATTTTGGTTTTCAACTAGAAATAGCTGAAAATCATTCTTCTTAACAAAAAAAACTAGTTAAAAAGAAGAGCAGCAACACACATCAACCTATACAAATGATGTAATGTGTGTGCACATGCAGTGATGATCCCACAGACATCACATTTTTGTCCTGTTTTTAGAGTTCATTTCAGCATAAAGGGCCTCTAAACTGATAAACAAGGCAAAAACCCAAGGGGTTGTTCAAGAGATGATCACATCCAGACATCTGCATTAAGGCAGAACTTGCATCCTGGAATCCCACTTGCTCAGTGCCATTCTCTGGAACGTGGAAGGAGAAGGTTGCTGGACACTCTTCCACCTCACAGACACCACGGATGAAAGCCCCTCACGCGGGGTCAGGTTTGCATGGTCAGCAAAAAAGAAAGTAAAACCAGCTTTGCACTCCCTCTTCTCCAGGGAGGGCTGAATATCAGGCTATGAGGTAGTCAGAGACGTTATTTTATAGCCAGCAAAGCCCCTGGGTAATAAAGAATGAGCACAACTGCCACAGGCAGCTTCGCAGGAAATCGTGTGAAACAATGACAGATGCTCCAGGATTGTTTCCAAACAAGAAAGGCAGGAAGAGCAGGGTGGCAGCTCAGGGGGGTTTGCCCCCCAACCACATTCCCCAACATGCTGACAGAAACTGTGCATAATAATTGTATTTTGAGATTATGTGCACACACACACACACACAGAGCCTGTGAATGCAGAGTGGAAGAATTCTGCCCAGAACCAAACACTTTAACGAATATGTATTTCTGTTGCCACTCTCAGAAACAGTGGGATGAGCCTTCCTCATTGAACAGGAACTACCTGAGAAGCTGACTGTGAAGGAGAGCTACCAGGAGTGACAAAATAAAAGCTTTCACATAAAACTTTCCAAAAGAGTTTAAGTACTTTTCAAAAACATACTCCGGGGTTTAAAATACTAAATATCTCACAAACCCTCAGATGGATTTAATATCCTTTACTCCCTTCTCAACACAGGACTTGCATCACCAACCAGCTTCAGAGGTAGATTTTAAAAGCTGTAAGATGGGAAAACACATCAAGCAGGAAAAGAAACAAACAATGCCCAGTTCCTCTAACCCAAGCACTGAGTGGGTGCCTAATCATGCCAGGCAGCCCCACAAGCTGCTACCTGCATGTTAAATCACATAAATCCTTTTAACTTCCCCCCAAAACAAGTTTCTCGAGACTTTCAACTCCAACAAAAAAATAATTTACAGATTATGGACCTGAAGCAGCGAGATGATTGCTGCTCCTGGCAGGATGACACCGATCTTGTTGTTTTGCAGTGCCACCTGACTGTTTAACAAATCTGTCTGATCCTCTCCCATCTCCCAGCTGGTTTGTGTGTGTAACTAACCACAGCTTTGTCTTGCTTAATATATGTTGACATTTCCAGTGAAGTTGTTACTATAAACTCCTTTTAATCTATTTATTTGCTTTAACACGCTACCAACACAGGATGTAAAAATTCACTCGGGTGGCTTTTATAGGCACCTTTAGAAAAAGTAATAATGTTTAAAAGCCTAACAGTAAAATCATATCAATAAAGTCAGCTTAGCCCTTTTCAAAACCAAGTAGTGGAATTTCAGTGCAGGAGCATCTGCAAAGTGTGAAGACAGGTGAAATTACTGCTGTAAGCACTGGATTTCAGCTGGGATTCTCATTGTTCATTAACACTTACAGAAAATATAATTATTTCTAAAAGACTTTGGTCCAGATTATTTCTTCTATTGCTTAACCCTCTTAAAAAGCATCTGAAATTTTGAAGCCTCTTTGTAACATGGCCCAGAGAGGGGAGAACAACATCCCCCTGGCCCCAAAGTGGGGGAAGCCAAGTAGTCCTCGTTTAATCTCCTGTTTCCTCATCAAGGAAATTGTGTGCTCAGCTTTATGGGAGCAGTTCACAAGCAAACAGGGAGCAGAGGGAAAGGACAAACCTCCAGGTGGGGGGCAGGTCACACATAGGTGGCACAAAGCAGAGGGGCCCCAGGACAGCCCAAAATAGAGGGATTCTATTTTTAGTCCTTTGTTCCTGCTGATTCCACTGCACCAGAAATAGATTCTAAAATAAGTGGGGAGGGTTTGGTGGGGAGTTTGTTGGTCCATCTGTTCTCCAGAAGAGTTGGATTTTTCTGCAATGCCACACAAATGACAGAGCCCTTAAATATAAATGTACAACCAACAGAATTTTCACAAAGTACATCCCATAAACCCAAGTCAGTCCAGCCTCAAAACAAGGCTTTACAGTTTGCAACTCGAGCAGAACAAAACCCCACCAAAGCAACACTCTTATCCCCAGATCTCTGCTGTGGCAGTATAACATACAAGGCTTGACTAGTTTATTTTTCAACTCAAAGTAAATCACCTCCACTCAAGCAAAACCATCATTCAAAACTGGGACATTAAACAGAGTTCTCTTTTTATACTCTTGAACTGGTAATTCACATCCAAAGTGGATGTTCAAAGATCATAAATGCTACATAAAGGGAAAATGGAGATGCAGCTGAAATTACCACAGAGTGTGTGTGTGACAGGACTGGGAACATCCAGAGGTTTGTAGGAACAGTGGCCCTGAGAAAAGTGAAGCTCAACAGAAACCCCTGCTACACTGCACACTTTATTACATCCAACAGTCACTGCAACAGAGCAGAGATTTAGAACCAGTAACAGCCTTAGTGTTATCCCCTGTAAATAAAAATCACTGTGTGATGCACAGGGTGGGGGGTGGATAATTAAACTCACTGGCAGGTAGAATTTCTTAATCAACTCTTCTCCAGGATTTAATTCCCTCATTCAGAACAGCTTTTTCTGTGGCATATTTATTTCTCTGTTCATTTTTACGCCCAGTACACGTGCTACAGGTCTGGGCTGAGCTGCACTAAACAGCTCTGTGTGGGTAGTTCATTCAGTGCTCCAGCTTACTTTAATTAGTTCTTTTAATTCTCTCATTTATACAAACACTACAGCTACTTAAGTGCCTCTCCTGAGATCACTTACCCTGCTTTGATTCCTTCCCCGCATCCACACACGGCCCTGCACTTAACTTTGCATTTAAAAGGAATGTCACAATTGTTAAACCTAAATAAAGAGAAATAGAAGGAGGCAGGAAACAGCAAAGTAACAAGTTTTAGCACTACTGTGACACTGGGAAAATATGAAAACTACAATTCAAGGCAAAGAACTGAGGGAGAACTTCACAAGAGGTGGTGACTGGATGAGGGGAAAGAAAATTAACAGGGGGGGAACCCTAAAAAACCCTCAAAAATGACATTCAGTATAAATAAACACAAAGAAAAGGAGCAGGGGGAAAGAAATAATTCCATTAAAAGGTAATTATATAAAAATAAATTAAAAATAACTGCATAAAAATAATAATTCCATAAAATCCCCTGTAAATAAAGGAGATGAACTGACCATGGAGAGAGCAGACATGTACTAAAATCAAAAGGACTGAGACCCAAAAGGATAGTTACAGTCTCTCCTTCACACAGGAGCAGGAGCCCTAACACTACACTAATAAATGAAAAAATTAAACCAAAATCTCCAACCTTTTTCCACCCAGTGCATAGATGAGCTATGGTATCAATTACCAACGAGTATTTGTGCAGGCTGAGATTCTGTGTGGGTGCAAACTCAATTAAACACACAAAAGAAAAATTCATCAACAGCTGTAAAACACAAAAATATGACAAGTTGCATTGTCAAACCCAGCAGGAAGCTGACCAAGTGTACAGAAAAATAACTGTACTCTTGGCATGAGCTGGGAGTCCTCCCTGAGCTGTCCCTCTTCTGACCACAGCTGGAGGCAACTTGGATGTGAAGGGATTATTCAGGAAGAGTCTCTGGGCCTGTTTCTTTTGAAGAAATTAGAAGCACAGACTGGCAGCAGCTTCCTGAAAGGCCCAGGGTAACTGTGTTATCCTCTGCTTTTATCTCCCTTGGCTCAGTGTCCGTCTGTCTCACGGCTGCTCCAGAGCAGGCACAATCTGATACTCCTCAGGCAACATTTCCTCTCTTTCCTAAATTAAATCTTTTTCTAGGAATTGGGCGGGGCAGCAAATAATTTCACCGTGTGTCCCTGTTCTTCAAAACATCAGAAACAAGTGTGATTTCAGCAGCACTGTGTGAGCACACAGACGTGCTCCCATATCAGCTGAAAACCAGTACAAAGAGAATTCTGTACAGCAGACATCCAGTCCCATGTTTTGGACTGTTGGATCAATCCAAAAGGAGAAAAAAAAAAAACCAGAAAGGGGAAGATATTTTAATGTTCTTCCTTCAGCTTTCCAGTCAGCAGATGGAAATTATATAATTAGATGTACTGACATCATCATCCAAAAAACACTTGCAGTTCCCTGTGTCTTTAACAGCTGGTAACACGAAGAGATTAAAGAGAGATGAGATCCCTCAAAGTAATTTCTTCAGTTTGCTTTGCTCAGGAGACAGAAAATCCCCCTGGCTGGTGGGAAACTCAATCTGCCCCCAAATTACACCTTGTTGTCCTGCAAGGTTCTGCTCCTCCCAGCCCTGCCATGCTTTGGAATTCCGTGAATCCTTCACTTAGGCACCCACAGCTCCCACTTCTCATGGAATGCCTTCCCCCTCTCCCTCTCCCAGGGAGAAACTCCAAAGGCAGAGTTGTCACCATGACATTCACACTGCCAGAGGACAAAAATCAGGGAGGGCAACTGCCCTCCATCCACGTTTCAGTTTTCCCAAGTATTCCTGTGTCTGGAGATGCAGTGCTGCACATCATTACACAGTGTACTCCAAGAAAACTGCTTTTCAGCCCAAATCTGGGCTGGTTCTCAGAAATCCACATAGAACTCGAACAACAAGGCAAAAAGAAAGGGTGGAAGGAAAAGGGGGAAGTTTGGTCATGCAGAAAGAAAACATCTTGCAAGTCACACACAGAAGTGACCCATACAGACATTGCTAAATCCAGTGATGCCTGAGGAATTGTTGTTGTTTTTTTTTTCTTATAGATCACCAAGGATCAAAAGGAATGATTTGAGATCACAGAATCCTTCATCTGGAGAGATGAAGCTGTACAAAAGGAGGTAATTCCACACACCCCCAGTTTCAGGATTTCCAGAGGCTTTTTCCTGTGGAATGCAACCTCCTTGTAACAGACACCAGCCAGTGCAGAAGTAATGCTTTAAATCCTGAAGAACAGTATCCACATCCAAGGGTTCCAACAGCAAGCCTGCAGAGGTGTAATTACAGCAAAGAGTCTGGAGCACACAGTTACCACAGAGAAAAGCCATGGTTGGATCCCTGCTGCATCCCAAGACCTGATGGCAGTAGATGGCAGCATCAAGCACAGCATTGGGAAAGATCACTTTGGGAGACTGTTTTTATGGGCATCTGGAAAAAAGGTCTGTTCCTCAGCAATTACTCACTTACTCAACTGCTCTGTTATCAGGGTAAGGTGTAGAGAGACTAAACACAGCTTGATTTATTACAGGTATTTTTATGTTTACTGATTTTCCAGAAACAAAACTTGACATAAATCCCCTGCCTGCCAAGCCAGCGTGAACCAGAGGACCTGACTCCAAACAAGGGGGTCTATCCCACCCCGAGGGAATTTAGTCAGCTCAGACCCACACACTGCAAGAGAATCCAGCTTTTGTTTTAAAAATATTATCCAGTGTTTGCTCACTTGTCCAGGATTTCTCAACTTCTTAAGTGCACACACTCAGAACATACAAAAGGTCACTTTTTTGCCAAACTAAGAGCACTTGGAAGTTGCCCAGAGCTTGGGATTGAGGAAGGACCTGCTCCACACGTGCTCTCCGCGCTGCCTCGGGCTCTGACCACACGTAACTGGTGAGAAGTTCAGGCTGAAGGAACAAGGTGTTCTCTCTCTGAGCAGGAGAAGAAGCTTTTCCCTGAAGGTTTGCCCTGAAAGGGCAAAGTTCTTCAACAACTCCCCCCAAAACCTGTTTTTGGGAGGTATGCAGGCAACTGCTCACACATCTGCTGCCAGAACCTCTCCCTCCCTCCCCCCTCCTGCCCCACTCTTTTCCATGAAAAAGCTGATTTTAACCAGATGAGATTTTTTCCAAAAGGAAAATTAAAAGCCCAGTCACCAGTCAGTGCTTCTTGCTACAACACACTGAGAGAGCAGCCAAGAATAACAACCTGTGGCATCTTGCTGCACTTCACTAATCCAACTGCACCCAGTTAGTACCACCAAAGGTAGCTGCTGTCACTGCAGCTCCTCCTGCCCTAGAGAGGTTTAAAAATAAATATTGCTGAGCTCAGAACAGACTTTGGTTACAGTGACTACACAGGGGGAAAGAACGAGCCTCAGAGGCAAACAGAAGGGAGAAAGGTGGGAAGTAGTAACCCAAAAACCTGAGTGAGCATTCCTTCTGTCCTCTCACTGGAGCCACACTTCCCAATTTTGCTTTCCTCAGGAAATTGAAGCCAACAGAGTCCACTAACGATGATGTATTCTTTCAGGATGCACCTGCTCTGTGATTGCTGTACATCAGTCCTTCATTTTAGCCTTGACAAGGAAGGCCCACAGCTCTCTGCTCCTTGTGCAGATGTAGGTTTGTTGGTGTTACTGGGCCCACCCAGAAGAATTGGTTTATACAGCCTTATTTAGATTATATATGATACATCGAGTGCTCATTCAAGTTTGTTATCTTCTAAACCAGCAGCAAATTTATACCAAAGACAAGCTACTTTAAAACTGCCTTATTATCCTGAATCTGACAATTTAATAAGACACTAAAAGCATTCACAAGACTAATTCAGCTTTCTCTTCAGCTTTATAAATGGTTCCAGACAATTACCTTTTAAAAATAAGCATTTCCATAATTTTTTTGCTTTAGCAGTCACAAAACAGTCCATTTATATCACAAAATTTGGCAATTTTTCAAACAAGGGACCTGGTTGCACAACACCAATGGCTCCTGTGGTACTGCACAGAGATCACAGTATTTGGCAGTGCTTTAAACTACTCCTTCCACCCCCTGCCACGGGCAGGGACACCTTCCACTAGCTCAGGTTACTCCAACCTGGCCTTGGACACTTCCAGGGATCCAGGGGCAGCCACAGCTTCTCTGGGCAACCTGTGCCAGGGCCTCCCCACCCTCACAGCCAGGAATTCCTTCCCAATATCCCATCTAAACCTACTCTCTTTCAGTTTAAAACCATTCCTCCCTTGCCCTGTCACCATTTTTAGTCTGAGTCTTCAGAAAATAAGGGTTAGCAAAAGTATTTAAGGGAACATAGGTCTCACAAAACAGACTTGGAGAATAAATGACCTCCCTAACTCTGTTCTGAAACAAAGCTTTATTTCAAGGTTAAGTCATTTTAAAGAAGTGTAAAAGTGTCAGAAAAAACAATGAAGTCAATATTATTCAATGGAATTGCTCTCAACTGAAGTTTTCTTTCCTATTTTTTGGAGAGACGGTGAAGAATTTTTTGGCTTTAGGCACCAATTTTATTTGTGAATACGAGGAAGTGTATTTACTTCTGAACTGAAAACAAATCCTGTAGTGCCACTGTTTTTGCAGAACTCAGAAGGGCACCAACTGCTTAAGAGGATCTTAAATCAGTTCAAGGACTAAATCCAGCCTGAGTTTCAGGAACCCAAGGTTCTGTGGGGAGGTTCCTGCAGCTGCACCAGGTTTCAGTGTTCAAAACTCAGGCCCTCTGAATATCTGCAGAAGCCCTTAAGTCAATCCATCACCGACACAGTAAGTGACAACACTTGTGTTTGGCAGACAGTGCAACTGGGAGCCCTGACAAATCCCATTAGCAGCACATCAGGGGCACTTAGTTTATCCTGTACATACAGTGCCAATAACGAGAAAAGGAGCTTAAACATTACTGGGACTGCACTAATTGGTCACCAAGTCCCCTGATTAAGCCAAGGCTTCATATAGAGTTACAGAAGTTCAAGTATCCCACACAAGTGTATCCAAAAACACTGAACAAAGATACGAAGTCACTTCTGAACTGCATAAATAAAGCATGGAAAATAAAAGAAACAGAAATAAGTTACTCTGATTTTCTTGAACTACCTGCCTTTTGTACACTCCTAGTTTTGTACACTCCTTGTTTAAATAACTGCATTTTTTAAAAGTTACAAAACAGTGAAAAATAATCTCTCAGCTGCATGAAATAATGCAAATATTTGGAATATATGTAGACATCCCAATAACCTCATATATACAAATATTTGTATAGATAAACAATGGTGCCCAGAAATACTAACTGCAAGAGAAGGTTTTACAACATCCAGAAGTTAAAGCTTATTAGATCAGCTTTATGTATTTGTTCACTTATCATAGTTAAATCAGTAAAAAAATCTTTAACTTCAAATATATATATATATATCAACTTTATATACTTGTTCATTTACATTAATTAAATCAGGAAAAAAAGATCTTTAACTTCAAACTCTCAGAGATAAATCTTCTGCATTACAAACTGGAAACCACAAAAGCACATGCCACCATATCCCCCCAAATGGTAAAAGAGGAAACACATGGGAATGTGTATCCTAACACCCATATCCTGCAAATCCTGGCTTCCTCAGAACCCTACAAGGGATGGTGGTTATAAACACACACTGAAAATAGATGGATTCGGAGTCTTTCAGACGGAAAAAGGCAATCCAAAGCGGGCAGCTCACTGGAATGCAAGTGGTGCAAGCTGTGTGAGAGCACCTTGGATGTCGCTGGAGCACAGCCCAGGAACACCGGGAACCGCAGGGGGCAGAGGGCACACGCTGGAGAGTTCTTCTTTCCCAGCACAGGAGGGGATAAGGATCCTGGTAACAGCTCATTTCACAGGAGGGGTTTGGTCAGCAGTGCCTGTCTCCTGTGCTGCGGGTGCAGGGGACCAAACAGCGGTGGTTACAAACACCCCTGTGCAGCACTGCCACACCAGGTGTGCTGTCACACACATCCCGCCGTGCAGAAATGCCTGCATGGAATGAGGGTCCCCGGTCATGCTCTGGCTGCCAGGGACACACGGGCAGTGCAAATGCCACCACCCCTTGCACCAACAGCACTGGGATATCGCTGCATCCACAGGAGAGGTCCCTGCAGACACAGAACCTCTGCTACCAACGCTCGGGGAGGAGCAATTTCTGACTCATTTCTGTCACAGAAACACCCACCCTGACAGGGCTGAAGGACCCCCAACACCCCTGGGCTTCATCTGGGCTGCCTGGCCCTGGTCCATGCACCCCAAGGCAGCTGGATGAGACACTGCACACCTCCTGAATCAGCTCAGGTGGGGATACAGCCAGGAGGAGCACAGCTCCAGTGACACATCACCCCAGGCAGGGAGCCCTGCTGCTGTTCCCAGGGCTTTATCCTGCACGCCAAGGGTCCAGGAATCTGAAGAATCGGTGCCTGGGTGGTTCTGGTGCTGCCTTTGGCCCAGGAAGGCAGATGAAAGGCTGAGGGCAGCCCTGGGTGGGAGCTGCAGGATCAAACCCCACTGGGGTCCTAAAGCACAGCAGTGTAGGGGCACTGCAAACTGGGGCAGTGTTTGACACCCTCACTGAACATTTCCAGCGTGGACCCTGACAGGGCTCACCAGCTCTGACAAAATGCTGCTTTATTATTTTCATTACTACATAAAAAAGCCAATAAAAAGAAAATTGAACACCAAATACCCCTTAATTTATAGCTTATCTAGACAGTTACTTTGGTGATAAAGCACATGAACATTACTATTTTCAGTCCAAAATGCTTTTTGTCCTGCACAGTGTGCTAACGTTTGCCATCAATGTTTTTACATCAAAGATTCTTGGAATATGACACAGACAAACAAAATAATTCAAGATTTCCAGCAGCATATATAACAATAGATAATAGTAAATAAAATGGTAATGCTTGAATAGCCTTTTCCCAAACCACCTTAACAGCAACCTTAGGTAACCCTTAGCTGTGAATAATGTTTTGCTGGTTTTTCTAGAAAACATAAAAATACATTCTATTGATTAATGATATTAGATTAACACACTTGAATAAAATTATATTAAATTACTTTAAAATAAACTGAACATAAGGATGCTGATATTAAGGACACTGACATCACCTTGATACATTTTCAGCTTTTGCTGAAAAATGCATATGAAAAAACTTATTTTATGATCTGTATTTCAATACTATTCCTTCTGCTAAAATATGAACACAGCCCATTTTCCACTGGGTTCACTACCCAAGATTTCAGAGAAGGTAAGAGTTAATTCAGCTTTAGCACACACAAGATTACCAATTAAAATAACACCAACCAACCAGAGATGTAACACAGCAGCTTGGTGTATGGTTTTACTAAAGCCATAAGTAATCCTCAGAAGAAACTCAGCAAAGATGAACAGAACATTTCAGAACTTAAACCTCAAAAATATGAAAATATTTCTCTGGGAACTAAGCCTCTTAAACTGAAGCTTATTTTTACAGGGGTAGGGAGAATTATTGGAAAACACGGAATATTTCTTATTACTCAGTATTTCCATCACATTTATTTCGAAAAGAGTAAGAACACATTATTTAAAACTAAGTCAGACTGATTTTTATTATTCACCTTCCTCATCTTTCCTCATTTATAATGCTGTTGGCAACACTCTACATATATATTTCTATACTATCACTATATACCATTTTCAGGAAACATATGACCACATTATGATTTTATTTAAAACATGGTAAAATAGAAGTACACAAACGTGCAGAATTAAAATCATTTGAGACTTCTTTTTCTCTCTGGCTGAGTCCTGTGACTCGTGCCAGGAACCTGGAGGCAGTGATCAGCTCCAGGATGTCAGAGAGGACACAGTGCTTGCAGTGTCTGATGGCACTGGTCACCTCCTGGTTGTGGTGCTTGCAATGAACTGAACACAAATCTGGCTGTGGGAGCACTGACTGGGATCTGATAGAGAGGGAGAAATCCATGGGTGGGATGTACAGGGGCAGAGCTGACACACGAATGCTCGGGATATTTATGAAGACACAGCCCATGCACTGGTAACTCAGCGGTTTCTGTGGCCCAGCACCTCACACGAGGCTGTCCCAATCAGCAGTGATGGGCAGTGACACCCAGAGATCTGAGTGCAAATGAAATAAAGAACTGCATTTCCCTGAGCCTGAGTGCAACCCCACTGCTCCAACACACCCAGGGCAGCCTGGCCAGACAAACACCATCCTGCCTGCCAGTCGTCTCCCCAGGTAACACTGCAAGGAACAAGCTCTCCTTCAAAATGTCCCACTGATGGAACTTTTTCTTTTGGAGGAGGGGATGACCCATGAATTATTTAAGCTACAAGAAGCAACAGTTATTTTTTCAGGTGCTCTTTGCATTTAAGTAAATTAAAATCAGCTTAAATTATTTTAAGTTGCTCATAGAGTTTGAACTCTATTGAAGTCTATTGAACCAAACTGGTTTTCCCCACAGGTTCCTACACACCAAGAAAACAATCACTGAAGTCATTAACAATTACTCTCACATAAGATGATCATAATTCCCCCCCCCAAGAAGATGTTTAACATTTTATTGCAATGCTTTCCAAAACAAACAAACAAACAAAAACCCGTACACAACCTGGAAAGGGACTCTGAATACATTGTGAGGAAGGGATTCTGAATAGACTGTGAGGAAGAATTTTCACCCCACAGTGGAAGGCGCTTGGATCACACGAGCTCTGTGAACTCTAAACATACAGATTTCCTTTGGGAAGTTGTGTAGAAAAATAATCAAGTTTGCCATTCTCCCTCAGTAGCATGAAAGCTATTTCAGACACACACTGCTGTAGTACAGACAATAAAACATGCAGAGCTGTTTGGGAAGTGACACATGATATTAAAGATACGCAGGAAAGAAAACCCACGAGTTCTGCACTGAATTTGCTGTCAAAAGGATCTGGTCTGCACTGTAAAGAAAACAAACCACAAGAGGAGAGGGATCTGTCTGGAACTCCCTCTGCTGTCCCTCCCTGCTCCTGGCAGGGCAGGGAAGCCCATCCTGCAGACAGATCCCAGCACTGCCCGGGAAGGCAGGCCAGGCTCTCTCTTGTTCTGAGGTTCCTCTCACATCTCAGAAGTAGGTCAGGGCCACTGCCATGCTCCACTTCATCCCTGACTTCATTCTAAAATCACAGACCTGCCGCCCTTCGCCTCTAATGCCATTCACAAACCCCACGGCCCTGAAGGAATTTACTCCCTGAAAACCAGTCCCTGTTCACTGACACCCAGTCCCAGACTCTTCAGTATGTTCCTGAAGTTAGCACCTCTGGATGTTGGAGACTTGAGAGGACTAACTCTGCCACAAGTATAAAAGCAGAGTTCTTCTTTCTAATAGTTCTGTTTCTTTGCCAGAATGAAACCTGCTGTTTTTCACCATTCAAGAGGGTACATATCCATATGGATCCATCTCTTTCCATGCTCAGGACATTTTCAACAGGGATTACCTGCCCCCACCCTTCAACCTGACCACTGGACACACAAGCAACTTATTTTGAGTGTTTTATATATTAGCACGACTTGGAATAATATTTTTTTTAAATATCACTTTTTTGGTCATGGAGGCATTACCCACAGTGCTAAAGCACCTACACGCTCTCAGCTGGCCCCTTCTTCCTGCCACTGCTCCTGCTTGCTTTGTCTGGAACAAGGGGCTGCTTACAGCAAGAGTTCCACAAAGAATTTATCTGGAATTAGCAGGAATCAATTCATGTGAAGATACCTTTTTGTGCTGTACTGAGAAAGAAAGCTTAAAAGATTAAATAAAAGGTGTCTGGACAGATTAGTCCCCAAAGCTTCTCACTACTTGCTGCTGCTGCCTCCAGGTGACTCTACTGTCCACTTTTGCACTCTGGCCTACCATCTTTCAGCAAAATTAGTTAATTCCAATGATATATTTACAGCAGAAAAATTAACAACCTGAAACAACACACAATCTATTTCAAATTAGGCCATAATTATTATTGCTGAATAAGTGCTTTTGAAATGGTGCATATCCAGAGGATCTACAGTGACAAGTACTTTATGAAAAAAACAGAGAAAGCAAACCAACAACGAACATTATCTCCTTCAAATCAAGACTCTACCCTTCAACCCTAAAATACTCAAAGCCAGTTTTATATATGGAATACTTCAGACACAAACTGAGTTCAACACGAACTCAGGTTCTGTAACATCTTGCAGCCCAGATCTATTTCTGTGCATACTGAACATCTGCTTACAAATGCAATAATGCCCTGCAGATCCCCACACTGAGCAAGTGATTTGGTGTCACACACATATAAATCAGACACAGGACCTCCTAATCTGTCAGAATTCTGAGGACACAACACCCTCCATGCCAGTGCTGCTGCTGCTGGTTTTGACAGACATCATCTCCTGTATCACGTGCCTCGTTCCTTAAATTGATCCCCAGCAGGAGCAGAGAGGAGGAGACTCACAAGCACATTTAATCTGAGCGCTCAGGCTGCAGTGACGTGGGTAAAACAAACAGCTTTAGCCCAAAGGAACTGCCTCCCCGCTCCAGACGCTGCAAGTGACCACTTCTTACGTCACTTAAGGGAATTAATGTTCCAGAAAATTAAGCTGATGTTGGTGTGATCAGAAAAGCAGCAGGGAAAACACGGGCGAGGAAGGTGGTTACGCACAGCCAGGACGCAGGAAGGTACAGAGAAACATGGACCTTTCCATGGCTCCTTGCCATCGGATCAACGTGAAATCAAAGGTCACAAACACACCGTGCCAGCCACAAAGCAAACAGCAAAAACAGAGACAGCCCCCTGCTAAGTTAACGCTCTCTGGTTGGAGAAAGGAGGCAGACCCACGTACAATTACTGCATTCTCTCAAAAACAACTGCTGCTTGTAGGTACCTGGCTTACACAAAACCTGTTACTGAATGAAGCCAATGGTTTGTGGCACTGCACTGCAACATTTCTGTAGCTAAACAATGCAGCGAGATGAAGAGAGGAGAGGGAAGAGCCACGTGTGATGTGCAGAATGACTTCCACCTGTACCTGCACTGCCACCAGACACAGCACTGAGACTGCAGCCACGCTGGATGAAGGAGTTGCCACCCCACTGCATCTCCACTGCTCATTACCTTCAAATCTTCCAGCAGAACCGCCTGTTTAGTCACTTCCTAACCCAGTTCTGTCAAAATGATTCCCGTTAGAAAATCTGTGTTTCAGCTTAACTCAGATTATTTTTGACAGAACTTGTTTAGCGGATGACTATAAATGCAAGTACCAGAAGATCTGAGAACATTGTAACCTTTAGAGCTGGGAGAGGAAATAGCACCGAGCGTGGAGCCAGATATCCCTGTTCCATGGTTATGTGGCTGTGGGAGAAGGGCATTAATCGCTCCTGTGGGTCTGATTTGGCAGCTGCCTGAGCACTGGAAGCTGTGTATCAGGGCTGGTATCTCTAAAGATAATAAATCAGGAAATCTATGGACTACTTATTTCACTGCTTAAAATGCCAGGTTGGGGTTTAGCGCCCAGAAATTCAAATAATTCGTTACAACTACCTGCAATTCTGTTGCATAATGAGAGAAACAGGCAGATGCTGCTCAGAAGATATTAATAAATGTGACATTTCTGTGGAGTTAATGGATAAATACCAACCTCGCCCTCGCATCTTAAATTATCATAACAAGGGCTGAAAACCTACTTAATTGCTTTCTATGTATGACTGATGGGAACACATAGTGTCTGTGATTTTACTTAATACACAGTAAAGGAAATGGAAAAGCTACCACAAAATGCAGCATCAAATTACCATCATGCAAGATAAAACAGTGACACGAGCAGGACCTGATACAGAGATCTCCTTACCTTTTGTTAACAGGCTTCTCATCCTTGTCATAGGGTCTTATGAACCACTTTCCAATTCTTACGAAGTTTTTATCCATCAGGCATCTGGAAAACAGTTACAGCAGCAATTACTAGTTACATCTTGAGGTGTCATTAAAAGCAGCCTCTGAAGACAGTGAATCTAAGGGATTAGGCAGCTGAATTTCCACCATATCGAAATCAACTTGGTATTTTTTGGGTTTCACAGAACTCTGCCACTTTCTGTTTTCCCACAGGAGTCACAGAGAATCCCTGTCCCATCTCATGATGCTGCCACTGATGCTGAACTTCACATCTGGATTCTCCCCTCATCTCTGCCACAACCTTTTCTGCTCAGTGCTGCTTTTTCTGCTGAGTGATCCATCATCCTACTTTTCACACTCCTCTTCCTGAACAAAGGCCATTCATCAGTACTGATTCTTTTCTATTCAGTCTTCCTCTCAGACTCCACAATAAAGAATATTTCTGGCACATCAGTGGTGTAATATAGTGTAGGAATGACAGGAAATTGCATTAAGCAAATATTAACCATTTTTCCTTCACATTACCCACAGCACGATTTCAGGTGCTGAAAACTTCCACAATTACTGTTTCCTCTGTCAGAAAACAAATACAACAAATCCAAACAAATCCAACAAATACACTCCCACATCACCAAATCAGAGCAGGAAGCCACCATTTTCCGATGGTCCCTTTAAAACTTCACACTTTCTTTACAGAAACTACATATTCTGTGGCTCTAAAAAACACCCTGACAGTGAGGATGCAAGGTGATCAATAACCAATTTAAATTGACAAGTTAGAGAGTGCATGATGCCTTTCTTAAGCCCACCTGTGCAGACAAATCACACCAGCAATATGCCAACACAAAGTGTGCTCCATACATGAAACATGCAGTGGGACACGGTGCCCGAGGGATCACAGCCAGAATTTCATTACTAAGGAATATTTTTCAGTCAGGTACATAATATGCTTCAAAAATTCTGAAAAACTGGTCATTTGTTGCTAGTGGTTCATATAGACAAGCAATATACAAGCTTTACCCATACATTTCGCACCTATTCAGTATTTTTTTTTATTTAGAGGAAGTAATTGTGATTTTCTGCTTTTCAAAGTTTTCCAATAGTTCGTTCCTATAGCAGTTGCTAGAGATTAGCCAAAACTGAAGTAAGAAAAAAAAATCAAAAGTCACATGAAACATTCTGGGCAAGTACTTTCTTCAAGGTTTAGAAAAACTGTGTGATATATACTTCAAAAGCACACCTAGAAGACACAGAGAGGAAATGGATGACTGACAATGTAGGTACTAATATGCTCCTGATTCTTCTGAATAAACTTGGCAGGGTTTTCCAAAGTTAAAACTGAAGAAAATTCTAACAGCATGTTCTCAATTAAAGCAAAAAGAATCCAGTTCAGCTGAATATACCAATATCTTACACTGAATATGAAAGCTAAGCCAGCAGAGACATTGGTGAAGGGTAAAAAAAAAAAGAGCTTTAGTAACTGTTTCCCTAGGAAATATTTGCTATCAGAGAGTCTGCCAGTGCCAGCGTGTTTTATACAAACAAAAGGAAGCCTGTGAAGTTTACACCAGATCCCTAAAGAAAACAATCTGTAGTAGCAAAAACATAATAAACTCCCTCCCATCATACACTCACTTCCATGGCCACATCATTGTGCCTCACCACAGCAGGTTTAACTGCCTCAAACTAATGCTGCTTTCCCACAAAAAAAAAAGTCTTCATGGGTAGATTTGGCCTTAAAAATCAGTCAACCCTCCACGCTAAACCAAATCATGGGTTATCTAAGGAATAATCCCATATAAAACGGGAGCCCTGACTGCAGCAGCATGGATCTCGGATTCAGCCGGGCGAGCAGTTAATGACAGCACGGTGTTATTTTTGCTGTCTAAGCACTAAAGGTAACTATCCTCTCACAGTCAGCTGCAACAATGGACTCGTGTAAAAAAAAAATAACCCAAAAAACAGGTCACGGAAAGCAGTTATTTAATGATATGAAATAGGGAGATGAAACACTCCGCTCTCCCTGGGCCAGGCTGGGCCATTCCTCCCTCAGCACTTTACTGGCACTTGACCTCTTGTATATCTGCTTTTTCCATGAAAAAAAAACCAAAACAACCACAACCTGACAAGAACACAGTAATTATGATGAAACAGCATATGAAATATTTTGAGTATTATTTCTTCAGCTCTTTTAACATTTTCTATATTACCAATTAACATCACCTGATCGCTAATGTGGGTATTGGGGGGGAAATAACACAAACAGTTGTGTAAACGTCCTTTTTCTTGCAGAAAAGTTGAAGCAGATGTTTCTCCTCCCTCCCTGTCCCGCGTTGTCCCCACAGGTCCCTCACGGCTCCTCCATGAGGGGCAACTCCCCTCTCATGGCTTCTCCTCCCGCCATTTCCTTCCCGCCACAGCCCTTCTCCCTCAGCCCTCACGAACTCAAAACAACCCAAAAACCCCCCAAAACCTCGAACCCTGGCACCAATTCAAAAGGAAACTCCAGCCTTCTGCTTTATTAACTGAGCTTTTCCTAAACACAGGAGAGGACGGGTCTTTAAAGCATTCATTTGCTTTTTAGTAAAGCCTGCACACATATTGCTATTATTTTAAATAATTAAGATGTTAACTTCAGATTTGGTATGACAAGCAAGCAAACAAACAAACAAACAAACAAAAATAGGAAAAAACTGAATAACCTGAAGTAAATTCAGCTGTAATACTGTTAAAAAATGTCATCAGGAGAGTGGTGAGGCACTCACGTTCAAGGGTGAGGGGCTGGGACTATGGCAAGAGTTGTATCAGTTTATTGTGGCAAAAATCGTATCCACTTATTGTTACAGGAACCATCTCAGGTTATCAGGACACGAACTGGGGCTCTCAGCAAACACCTGAGGTGTGTTCACCACCTACTGCTGAGGGAAAACACCTGAGGTGTGTCACCAGCTGATGCTGTTCAGCCCTCACTGGAGAGAACAGTTCTGCTACCTCTACCAGCTGATTTCAATGAGGTTATTTAAAACAAAACAACCAAAAATTTACTTCACAGGAGGTGTAAAGACTAAAAATAGCCATTAGGAGTACACATAACTGCACACTATACATTAATAACCACACATCAAATCAATTTTCCCTTTTATATTGCAAAGCTGTAAAACAATTAGTGAACATTGTAGACTTGGAATTTATTGTTTGCATTTTTATTCACTCTAAGGACTCTATAACTTTTTACAACAATCCCCTAAAGAGACCGGTGGGATAGAAAATAGGAAATACAGCACCTAATCCTTGTACCTGTGGACATGGGCCCTCAGACTTGCCCTGCTGGCAAACACCCTGAGGGGACAGTCACCCCAGTCATGGAAACTCTGCCTTGGGAACATCAGACAAACCTACAGCAAAGCAAACAGGGCACTAAACGAGACAAGATCAAAGTATTTGCTTATTTTCTGAATAAAAAAAATAGCCAACGCTGCCTCCTGAGAAACTGCTATAACACAAAGGTGTGTTATATTTTGTAACACTGAGGCGCATTATATTTTGTTATTATTATTATTACTAGAACTTCAGAAAATGTGGGACTAGTCTAACAAAATTTAATTGGGAAGATATCCAAATTTGTAAGAACTAAGACATAGTACTGGAAGGTCATGATGGCCTCAAGAACTGCAGAAAGGGAAAGAATAAAGCTCTATAGTCCAAGATGCAACGTCACACACTACAGGCATAATAACAAGATAATCTTCAGTGAGCTTAAGAGTTGATAGCTGGATTAAGAAGAAAAAGCCATAAGTGTATTAAGCAATCACAGACTAACTTTGCAGTCAAGTTATATATATATATATATATACACACATACGATCAAGACAAAAGAATACATTAGGCCTCTCAGAACCAGGAAATATTAAGCTTCACCAAGAATATTGTGCACAACTTTAATCAAATTGTGACATACATGTAACCAGGACAAATGGAAAAAGAGAGTTCAGAGCTTTTAAGATATGCATCAAGATACTTAACCTCAAAGGGGCTGAAGGTCAAATACAATTATTCTCTGCAAGCACCTCAGGAAGGTGAAAACTTCTCTATTTTGCTTTTGAAACACCTCCCCAATAAAAATCTGAGCAGAAATATATATCAACATTGTTCTTTGTATGAGAGTTTAATTAGTTTGCGCGGCATTCAATGATAAATTACCAGAGTTAACCACTTAAGAGATCTACCTCTACCCTCTTCTCTTGCACTCAAGTTCTACATCTAAAAAAGTGTGGTGTGAGACCAATATAATATAAATGCTCTGTGGGTATCCCTGCATTACTTTAAATATCAAAATGAAATATCTGAGAGCACTAGAGCTTTGCTTACCTTTCCAGAAGATTATGAATTGCTTTGAAGAGCAGGGTCCTGCACTCATAGGAAAGTCCATTCTCCCAGAATCCTTCTTCCACCACTGCAAAAACATAAAACGTCAACATGCTCAGAACAGGGAAATGCAAACATTTATCCAAACCGTAACTCCAGCAGCTTTAATTTTCAACAGTAGCTTATTTCAATAAGCTGTTTCAACTATTACCTACACTGTCCAAGTAGCTTTAATCTTTACTTGCTCCAGACACTGACTTTGAATTTTAAAAAAAGCCCCAGCACAACACAAAAGCATAAAAGCAAAGCCATTTGTTTGTAGCATTCAAGATTCAAGTACAGGGGTGAGGAATTCGTGATCATTCTTTGCCACCACCTCTCAGAGCTCCTTTAAAACTTAACCACAGATGCAGACAATCAAGAAACAAAGTGAATCATTAAAGGTGTGAAATCAATTTACATAACTTAAACAACATTAAACAACTCCCCTGAACCTCTCATATTCACACTCAAGTGAAATTCCTCCACTGTACTGACTTAAACTACTGCAGATTTTGTGCCAAAATAAAAACTGTGCACCAGTTCCAAATTGCAGGGACTTTACTTTGGAGTTAAAACAAAAAACATCTATTAAAAATGTAATTATCTCTCATAGAAGAATAAACTAGTCACCTGAAGGACATAGAAACCTCAGAAATATCTGCTGTTGTTACTCATGGATTTGGCTGCTAAAACTACCAAGAGTTGAGCTATTTCTGGTATGCCTGTACCAGATTCCAAATCTCATTCAGCCAGAAGACGCAGAGTGAAAACAGATGATTAAATAACTTCGTCAAGGAGGAAGAATTTGTTAATTGTCTGAGCTCTGTCATTTCAACTTTACAGGAATAGTCGGCATATCTTTAGAAATGCAAACATAAAACTCTACTTACTGCATGTTAAGCACTGAATACTTTAACACCCCTCCCCGGCCGATTTACAGGAGGAGACCTTCCAGCAGCACGTCTGTCGTGCAGAGATGATTATCTAAGGAGAGTTTACTCTACAACCACGTTTAAAGTCAAGCTTCCAAGGAGTTTGTGCTGCCTGGAAAATACTAATATTGCCAGTGTTCAAAGCCCGGAGCCCAGCACTGCTCGCTGCTGTGCTGCTTCCCCAGGACCTGGAACTCAAACAAGAAAAGGCACATTTTTTTGCATGTGCAGGGTTGTGATATGCTAATGCCGCTAACAGAGTCTCTCTCCTCGTACAGAATGGAAAAGCCGGGTTTTAGTCCCTAAATCACCTTATCGAACGGCACAGGACTTCCCCAGAAGAATGGAAAGACACACTCGTGCCTCTGGGCACACGCGGGAGCCAAAAACCCTTCCTTTGAAAGCACAGCATGCTTGAAAGCGAGGGTGTAATGGGCCATGGCTCTTTACTGCACACACCTTCCCATGGCCTCGGGTCTGTGTTTGAAACTGTTCTGGGGAAACTCAGAGCCTCCCTGCATTAGCAGAACTATTGATGTCTAAATTCTCCATAGCTCAGAACTACTGAAGCCCAGGAAGCTGCGAGGCTGGTACAGGACTGCACTTAAAAACTACATCATTCCCAAATACATCAACAGTTATATCTATATATATATGTGTGTGTGTGTATAATATACGAACATATATACATATATGTATATGTAATATACGTTTTTATTTACCTGGGAATTATGTAGTTTTTAGGTATATTTAAGCTCTGTCAGGGGAGGTTGAGGTTGGATATTAGGAAGAAATTCTTCCCAGAGAGAGTGCTCAGCCTTTGGAATGGGCTGCCCAGGGAGGGGTGGAGTCACCGTCCCTGGAGATGTTTAAGGACAGATGTGGCATCAGGGCTGGGAACCATGGAAGGGTTGGATCAAGGACTGGACTTGATGGTCTCCAACCGGGCTTTTCCAACCCGGTTGACTCTATGATTCTCTATGTAGTTTTCAAGTTACATATATCTATATATGTCTATATATACACACACATATTATGAAAGAGATCACACCTGAGTTCAGCTCCATGAAAATTCCATATTTAAATAAAAAACACCAAATTTTTAGCGAGATGAAGTTGACAAAATCTGTCAAAGTCAAAAGAAATTCCCTATTACACATCCCTGAGCTCCCCTTGAGTTCCACCCTACCCTAGGGTGTACTGCCAGTATTGTCCCTGCTTTAACAAATTCACACAAGGTGGGAGAGACAAGCACCAATTCCATGATTTTGCAGGAGAGTTCCCCCCTCCAGTTCTGATGTTCTCAATCCTAACTCATTAGCCACTCCCAGCCTAACAGGACCCAGTTACAGAACAAGAACATCATCTCTCAGAATTGTTTTCTGCAAGTATAATTTTGCCAGTCCAGAAGAACTCAGAGCAGACCTTACTGCTTTCCACCATTTAAATGTACTATTCTGTAGAGTTTGAATAATTTTAATACCAAATTACTTTGGTTCTGGACATGCCCTGTGCTCTTTTCTCCCTGCATAGCTCCTCTGGGATACCCCCCCCCCCACAAACCAGGACCGGTGGGATGTGAAAGTCCCACACATCCCAGCAGGAGGGGTGGGATGAGGGAATGGAAACTGCACAGCTGCACTCCCAGCTATCCCACCCTCAGCACAAGGAACAGCATTGAGGAATGTGTCCAAAAGCCTCGGAAAAGCAGGAAAAACCCACATTAACCTCACTGTGGATGTCCTGGCAGCCAAGCCCAAGGGTCATGTCTGATGGTGAGATCAGACTGGCTGAGGAGCTGCAGTGCCGTGGGACAGGGAAAAGGGGAAAGTCTGCAGTGGGATCATCCCTCAATATTCTGATTTTCCAAACTGGCTTTGGTATCACTCACCACTCACCTAAATTATATGTGAAATGGAAACAAAATTATTTCCCTATTAAATTTAACTCCAGGTATATCACAAGACATTGCCATAACCATTTTCCTATAATAAATAATGCCTTTAATTCCCAGATATATTAATGCACTATACTTACTGTAATTACCTCTAATGCTTCTTTATCCTACTAAAAAAGTACCTCTCACAATTAAGAGCATGGACATATGTCTGATGCAATAAAAATGAGGAGGAAAAATTAGAAGTGCAGCATTTAACTTCCTCTCTGCTCTTTGGCTTCCTGATCCAGACTCCAAAAGTGTTTAAATAACTGGATCCAGTTTCAGCTTCAAGATGCACCTGGTGACCAGTAAGAAAACTTGGCAAAACACTAAAACTTAGACTATCCCCTGTAAATTGCAAAGTTCCTGACACAGTGTAACTACATTTTAGATTTTTAGAAGAGTATTTTAAGCTCCATATAGCAGATTGAAGGCTAGGACATAACTGCTGGTTACTGTCTGTCTACACAATAATTTGTAATGCTCTTAACACTCAGCAGGTTGAAGTCCAGCCCTCAGCCTTCCCATGCTGCCCAACAGCATTTCCAGGCACAGCCAACAGAAAAAAGGTGCTGCACAGGTTCCAAAACATGCCAAGCACCTCCATCCTGTCCTGAGGGTATTCCTGATACTCCAGCTGAAATATTTCTCTTTAGACAAAACAAATGTGACACTGTACACCAGCTGTGAAAGGATCTTCCAAAAAAGAGAACTTCTGAGGGAAGGGTCATGCAAAGACTGAATGAAGGTATGACAGAGCCCATAACTCTGTTTTCCTCCGGGGAAGCCAGAGCAGAGACAGGAGCTTGGAGAGGCAGCACAGCAGATGGGACAACCTGTGGGTCACCCCCTCCAGGAGCTGGGGAGACAAAGCCATGGCTAAGCTGATCCCTTGTTTGCAGCAATCCCCTCCTGAGCAGGGTGTCACACTGGGTGACCTCCTGCGGCCCAGGTTCCGTGTCATCTGTCACATCCTCAGCTCCTGCAGGTCTATACAGACAGATACCTACAGCTCTCTCTGGGTGCATATGTATTTATCTGGGTATGCTGACTAACCTGGCTAAGCCTCTGTCCACTCTGGAGTAGTCAAGAATGACAACTGGGAGTGGCATTTACTTGATTTTAACGAGCAGCTCATCCCCTTCTCTATGTCCTGCAACCTTACCCCCGTATTTCTCACCAAAAGGAGCAACTGCTTTATGTGCTTTGTTATTTTTACAATGAAATCACCTCTCAAAACAAACAATGAGTCTATTAATATTGTCTGTAAAAATCTGGATTTTCAGAAAAAATCAAGAATAGCAGAAAATCCAAACCAAGAAAAAAAGTGTATTTGACACATCATAATACTTGACAACTGAGGTGCTACATCTCACTGCTGGTCTCCACCCAGAATGGGAATTAACCAACAGCCTTCACGTGTAGTTTTGAGATGTTTGTCATGATTTTGTTTTCACAGGTTCAAAAAATCACTAAAAGAGTTGTGCTGATTTTTTAAGTTTATTCTTGGAGATGCTGAAAGAATTAAAGGCAACTACAATAATTTAGACTTACACTGGAAATTGATAATTTAAACATACATTAATGAGCAGCTCAGTTGGCTTGGGGGCCTTTTTGATTTTCAAGTCAGAGATATTAAGGCCTTCAAAGTGTCCCATGATTTTTATGAACCCAGCCATGTTCTTAGGGAAAAAAAAAAAAAAAAAGAAGAACCATTATAAAAATTTCAAGGAGAGAAGTCGCAGCAAAATATCAAAGCAAATACTTCAATAATTTTAGGTCTCCCAGCAGAGATACTGGAAAGATAACAAGATCTCTGTTCTGCTTCAGTGACCAAACTGACATATTTTACTTAAAAGAAAATATAGGAAGGAAGGAGAGAAGGCAAGTTGAGGCTGCAGAGATAGTTATACCTTTAAGAAATCCAGCCACCCACATTTTAATAATTCAGGTCACCCTGCCTTGTGCAGTTTAAAAGCAGAATTAGTTTCAAAGAATACATATTTCCTCAGAGCTATGTTACATATTTCCTTTTAATGTATCATATTGCAGCAACAGCTGAAATGAACGTCTAGACATCAAAAACAAGGCTTTATTCCCACCTACTGCTTTTTTACCTCAGGCAGCAGAGCTAATGAAACCCATTATCCAGAACACTGCCCTCAGTTACCACATTGGCCACTGCAAACATGAAAAAACACTCTGGGACGGGACCAGTTATTCAGCCATTAAAATTACTGAAAATCAATTTCTTGCAGCACGCTGCAGAAACGCTGATAGATTAAAGCAGGACACATGGGACAAGGAGATTACTGCCAGGGAAGATTACTGTGTCAAACTGCTGGGGACAGGGAGCTCCTCAGGAGTCATGTTTGGCCTCCTCCTTCCCACGGAACGTGAAGGAGAGCTGCACATTTCCCACGTGCTGCTGTGCTTTTTAGAAACACAAGGCCAAACAACCTCCGACCAAACCAGGAATTCAATTACTACAAGCAAGCATTTAATTTTTCATTGGAATTTTTATTAAGGTCCCCTCAAAGACAATATTTCAGAAGCCAACCAGGGTTTTGAAGCATCATTTCTTCTTAAAAAAAAAAAAAAAATTAGTTAAAAGAGTAACAACACAAAGCAATGGTACATTAATTCTGAAAAACTATATTATACCCATAAAAATCCAATTAAAGGCAACGCTATTGGTCGATCATCGCTATCCTGCCATTGATCACCTTGTAAAATCTGCGTTGGAGTCATTAGTGATTAAATTGACTTATTACTAAATCAGATTCAACCCACTCAGAGATCTAATTTCCTTGTGCTGGTTATGATTGTAGGGAAATCGTGCTGCTCACTCGTTCGGGCCTGAGGATCCATCTCGGCTCTCTCCCCCAAGCCAAAAGGAACCAACGCTCCCCAAAACAACCCCCTTGTGCTTATTCATCTGCCAGCAGAGCTCATGGGGGAATATGGACTGTACAGGCACAGAACATTTCCAGTCCAGGTCCTGCCAAGGTATCTTCAGCAGCTCCCCTTTCAGGGAACGGGAATATCCACAGGGACGTGGCTGAAGATGCTGCTCAGACACGACCCTGGTTTGCATTTCCATGCACGGCCATTTTCGATATAAAACCCAACTCTGCCAAGCAGAGTCGGCTACGAAACTGAAATTGCTGCACTTCAGAAGGATAAATAAAACCTTCAAAGGCAACAGCTGTGGAATATCACAGGAATGCTCCCCGGCTTTAATTGTTGCGCATTGAAACAGAAATTAGCATAATAGCTATTTATTGGAAAACAGATGGTAGGTAACTATGTGCACTTAGATTGTGTTAGCACTACTTAAAGTATTACTTTTATCGCTTCCTCTCTCCCAGTGGGTACAAAGTTGTTTTTTATAAAATACACGTTCAGTGTTGCATCCTCCCCCTGTCCCACACTCTCGCATTCCTCTCCTCCCTCACGGTCTCTGCTGCCTTCCCAGAGCAGATCCACAACCAGATCTTCACAGGGGTGTCTTCTCAGTACCTGGGTTAACCCAAATGATTGTCTGCGAAAGCAGGAGGAGCATTTCTGTGTAATTACAGCTGTGTAGGAATGCAGGGCTGAGCCACTGCTGGAGCCAGGGGAGATTCCAAACCAAACCAGGGATCTGCCGGGTGGTTTTTGCTCTGAGCGCTTCCTACAGTCACCAGCCCCGTCCCAAGGAAGAGCAAAGTGACCAGAAATAAGGCTGAGTTTTATGTGTTTTACACAGATTCCAAAAGCCAAGAGGAAGTTGCTTGCAGTGGGAAACCCACTCTCCTGTGCCAGAAAATCCCCCCCAATCCCTGATTTACACCCTTTCATTTGCCCCACCATGTGTCTGTGCTGGGCAGTTTTATTTCCAAGACACTCTGTATTTCTTTGCAGAGGTATTTCCTAGAGATGAAAAGCATAACCTGACCATAGTGAAACTGGACTAAATGTTTGGGTTGATTCTCACCATCTTCTCCTAAAGTGTTCTGGGCTAAGGATGCCACAATGAAAGAAGTATTTGCTTAACTTTACTCCTGGGAGTTTCTAGAATTTCCTCCCACATCTGTGAACTTTTCATTTTCTGTTCCTTTCATTGCCCTCTTCTTCTCTTTCTTTTTCCTCAGAAAAACATAAAAGCAACCTCCAAAAAATTCTAAGAAAATTTTTACAAGTATTACCATGCTCTCCAAATCCCAGAAACAATCTGTACTCTCCAAACTTGATTCACTCTCTTCTTGCCCTTTCCAAACCTCCAAGTTCTCTTTATTTTTTGTCCCATTTTCAGTGACCACCTGGGCCTTACAACCAGCATGACCCTCACTCCACACATCATCTCCAACCACCCTCTTCTGCCTTTTGATCTTGGTGGGTTCCAAGAAAACCAAATTCCTGGTATCTGCAGCAGGGAGACCTTTCCCTCTGCACCCACGATGTGACGAGAACGAGGACTTTTATTTTTCCTCTCTAAACTCAACTGTGGTTTGTCACCGGTGGCACAAGGACTGTGTTCCCCTGGGATGCTCCTTCCCTCCTCCTCAGCACAGGTTTGCCTTAAAAACCATTGTCCACAAGATCTCCAGCATATCCAAAGAGATTTATGGAGAAATTCCAGGTGTAACACTGCCCAGTCTCCCCATGACCCCAGTTCCACCCAGCAGGGCTCTTCTTAGGGGAACGAAGAACTGAGGTATTTCCACCTCAGCTCTGTGCTTATCTAACCAAGTCAATATTTGGGTTCCCATTACTTAAAATTTGCATTTACTCTTCTGCATAAAAATTAAGAATTGTGCTTGTTTTTCCTCAGTTCACACTTGCTTTTGGACCTGTACCACCACTTACACCCCCCAAACTCCTATTTCCTTCTTGCCCTTTATTTATTTCTTTTTCAACCTAATGGTTACAGAAATAACATTTTTCAGTGGAAATCTTCCTTTCCTTACCTTCCTTGAAATGATGTATTGTGAGAAAACAAAATTTTGATTGAACTAAAGGACACAGGAAATACTTTTATAGCAGCCTCTTGTTTTAAACACACATCACGTGCCACAAACATACCAGCTGAGGGTTCTGAGTGTGAACTACAACACTAATTCCACTATACATGGAACATATTAGATAAGTCCTCTTCATACTCCTGCTTGAAACTAGAAAAAGAGGTGAGCAAACATTTTTTTTTCTCTTATACATCACTAGAAATAATGCTTTAAAGCTTATTTTACCGCTTGTTTTCCTGCCTCCCCGCTGCAATTCGCTACAATATTTTCCACAGCAGCGATCAACAAAATTGACTTTGCAATTTGTTTTCTTAAAAACCTGCTGGAGCAGAAGGGCCCAAAAAAAAAAACCCAAACCCCACCCACCAATCACCAAAAACACAAAGTACGAGTTGCAACAGGCAAACCCAAATTTGATGTTGCTGGCTGGTTTTTGGAGCAGCAAAGATCCCTTCCAACCCAAACCTTTCCATGATCCTCTAGGACTTCCCAGACATGACTCTCAGCTTGTAATTTTTATAAAGTATAAAATAAATTTCAGCTTATAATGCTGAGACATATTCATAAACACAGGTGAGACTTCAGCAACAACCAACACCAGTCCAAAAATGGTTCTGGTCAGACTCTGGTCAGATGCTTGTAAATTAAATACTTTTGAAAAATTCTTTTCAAAAGAAAAGGTGGGTTTAAGGACTCTGAGTTTTGCAAGCATTTCTGGAAAAAACCCACACCAAAACTGAAAATGCATCTTAATCTCAGGTATTAAGAACAGCATGAATGAAGTTTCTTTTTCAAGATGTGCCAGTGCAAATGATTTCCTCTTTGGAAGGGCAGCAGACTTCCCAAACCACAGGCACAGAACAAAAGGGCAGAAGAGACTTCAGGGACAAGACAACCATATTTTTGCCATTCTGTTTGTTCCTTACTGGATTTTAGTGCTCCCCACGAAGCCAAAATACTTTCTGCTCTTCTGTAAGCAAATGTTGACTGGAGTTTGCTACTGGTTAATCCAAATTAAAAGCAAAATAAGAGCTGCTGCACTGAGTTCTGCCAAGGAAGGCTCTGATATTGAGGCAGCAGAATGTCAGGCAGGTTTTTAAGGCTATTTTTGTCCTGTGAGAGGAGCCAGCAGAGGGAGCTGGCTGGGACCAGGCCTGGGCTCTGCACACAGAGTCTGCTTTTCACATTAAGGAAAGGATCCGAGATCACACGGGCTAAAAATAAACCTTCTGGGAAAAAAAAAAACCTGACCACACTCAATAATAAACATATTAGAGGAGAGCAGGTTTGGAGTAGAGACAGTTTAAGTGCTGCTTTTAAAATAAAACCTTCATATGAAACAGCTTTAAAAGCAGAGTAACTTCCTTGAAAAATAATCCAGTGAAAGCGTCCGGGATCAAACCTGTGCCGTGATCCCTTGGGAAAGGCTCAGTAAGATCCCTGGGAACCCTCACCTCTGTTATTTCCAGAACACAGACTTACATACTTTCAGACAATCTTTGATTTTTAATCAATAACGTTTCTAACATTTGGCCCTTCCCAAAGTTTCAGAATTCCTGAGTTTTCCTGTTCCCACTTCAGGCCGTTGCAGTGACTGAGGATTGGGCTACACCGAGGGGGTTTTCCTAATGCTGGGCTGCCAACACTCCCTGATGACCCCCTGCTCTGCTGGCACCTTCCAGCACAGAAAACACCAGAAAACTGTCAAATGAATCAATGCAGCCGAGCCCAGAGTGTCCCTCCCCTCACAGACACGTCCCTGAGCACTCACAGGGCTGTGGGTAGCACTGGCCACAGCAGGGGGGACACAGTTCTGTCCCCACGGAACAACCACCCCTCCAGGTGCTCTTTCAGATCTGGACAGAAAATCTCTTTTTTCATCAGTATATTCTTATTTACAAGAATTATTTGTTCTTATTTATGGACAGAGGGTATTAAGGGGAGGGGGGGGAATGAGGATGACACAACATGGCATTGGGGATGGGAAAAACAAATCAGTGAAGACTGGAGAGGCATTTTGGAAATGCATGAGTCTTTGGAATTCTGCACAGTAACAAACCAAGATTTTACCCCAGACCATCAAACAGGTACTTTGTTCTCACAATAATATCTATAGCAATTATTAATTTAGAGCCAGTCCTGCTCTATAAAGGTCACTCCTGTGATAGTTACTGCACGCAGAGGACCCAAGTGAGCAGGATTCCCCTGGGATGAGGGGAACAGCCCAGAACAAATAACAACTTCCTATCCAACCAAAAAAGTGAGGCAGCTTCAGACTCCTCTGTCCTCGGGACTCTTTCTAAAGATCAGTTTTACAAAATTTGAGCCTACACATGTACAAAAACAATCCCCCTTCCCAGGCATCTCTGCCACATTCTCTGCTGGAGCCCTTTCCCATCTCCATATTTCACCAGGAGCCGTCTCCCTCACTGCTGGCTCTGCAATGCAAATGTAATATGTTGTTCACTTTGCAGGCTGTTGCCATGGATATTAATGCGATGTCATAAATTGTTACATCTTCATTGCAGAAACAAAATGAAAGGGCTCCGAAGCAGGAGGAGAACAAGAACTCATCTGAGGAAGCATATTTAAGAATAACCAACTGTTGGACAAACCACAAAGAGAAAAGAGACACATAAATGTGTATTTTAATTTAGTACTGTCGAATGCTTCTCTACATAAGTGCTTCCTAAAAGATTCCAAATTCCTTATTTATTTATTTTTTAATGGACTGTTACCTGCACAGCAACAGATGGAACAGCACTTCAGAATTCAGCTTTTTGGAAACACCTTCTGAACTCCCACCTTGAACACCAGGCAGTGGCCATCCCTGACTCTTCCTTTTCCTTTCATCCCAGCTACTTTTGGACTAACCAATTCCATTTATTGCACACAGCCCATGGCAAAAGCAATGGCAGGTACTTAATTTCTGAAAAATGTGGCTTGTGGTTTGCCCTTAAAAAATTATTACCCACACTTATTTCTCCAGTTTTGCTCTCCAAGGACTCCAGGAACAAACAGGAACAAAATTTACTTTTCCCTCATTAAAACAGTAGTTAAGATTATGGCAAGTTAATCTCCTTTATCTGTAGATATACAAGAGGAGAGAAAGAATGATTTAGCTCAGAGAAAAGCATAACACAGTATAAAGCACACCCAGTGCTCACAGTCAATTTACATCCTTTAGAACGAAGAGAATCCAGGATTTCCCTCATTTTCAATTAGTCAAGCTGTCTCCTTTAATCTTTTTCCCAAACAGTTTAGCTGCTCTGGAAGTGGATTTAACTAAGTCCAAAGACACACAGCAAGTGGGGGATGAATGGGCACTCCTGGCTCCCCAGACCTGCTGACCTGCCAAGGAATACTTGGGAATTACACCACTCACAGGACACATTCCCTGCTCTCACTGTCACCAAAGGTGCACCAAAGGTGGAGGCAGCCCTTGGACAAGGAGAATCCTTGTGCTGTCTAAGCCACTCCATACTGGGATGCTCCCCAGTCACTCCTCAGCTCCTGAGGATTTCCCTTGGCAGCTCAGATAGGAAAAAAACCCTCAAACCTGCCCCACTTCTCTGGGGCCTTGTGGCACTTCCATCCCACTCTGCCAGTTCAAGAGTAACTCACCTACTTCCAGTGGTGTATGAACTGTTCTCCCCTTTCCAAACTCACTTGAATTGCACATGGAATGGAAAAAATTCCAAATGCCTTCCATTCAAACCCAACACCCAACATTTACATTGTTCAGACAACAGAACAGATCTCACCTTCAGCAATCCACGATTATTTTCCCTGGTCTTGCCTGTGGTTTTCACTTCCACATTCCAACCAGGAATCTTAACCTGTTCCCCAAGCCTCTCACCACTTGACTCTCCATGGTAATTCACCAAACACCTTTTGTTCCAAGGCCTCCACCCACTGCCTGTATTTATTTTCTTTGCACTGGTATTTTACTCACCCATTCCCATTCCATGGATTCACAGACTGGTTTGGATTGGGAGGGACCTTAAAGCTCTCCCATCCCACCCCCTGCCATGGGCAGGGACACCTTCCACCAGCCCAGGTTGCTCCAAGCCCCGTCCAACCTGGCCTTGGACACTTCCAGGGATCCAGGGGCAGCCACAGCTTCCCTGGGCAACCTGGGCCAGGGCCTCCCCACCCTCACAGCCAGGAATTTCTTCCCTATCTCCCATCTATCCCTGTCCTCTGGCAGTGGGAAGCCATTCCCTGTGTCCTGTCCCTCCAGGCCCTTCTCCAAAGCCCCTCTCCAGCTTTCTTGGAGCCCCTTCAGGTACTAGAATGTTGCTATAAACTCTTCAGAGAAACAAGGGTGTGAATCCACATTAATTGATCACTCCTGAAATATTTCTCAGTTGAAATAGTTTAATTTTATTCCAGGAGAGCCACCCAACACAGGCACTGCAGCAGAAACTGCCCAGTCCAGCTGCTCTGAACAGCTCAGCAACAGCTACTTAATTATATTAAGAACTTATTACCCTTGAAGGATATGCCCCCCATAATCCCCCAGACTTAAGAAAGCCCAGGGCCAAAGGGCAACAGAAGTTGCCAAGCTCAACAGCCCTGAACACACCAGAGCCCCATCCCGGGGCATCAAACCCATCCCATGGGACCAAACAGGAGCAGGAGCAGCACGGGGGACTGAGGAATGTCTCTGGGATGCAACATGGAGTGCAGGGATCCCAAATGTGCTCTTGTCAACCCGCAGAGAGCAGCTCTGCACACCCCGAGCTGGCACCCAGCAGACAAATCCAGCCAAGGGCAGAGCTCTGCACAGCTCCTCCCCACACCCACAGCGTTCTGTGCCTCTAGCCCAGGGGTTTGCTGCACATCACCACACAGAGCGCTACTGCTGACAAAAAAAATATTATAAATTGAGGTTTTGCTTTATTAAAAAATGTAATTCTGTTTAAAAACACGGCCGTAAGAAGATTATAGCTCAGCCTACTTAATGTTTCCTAATAACTCAGTCAACAAGGCCCCTGTATTTGTGCATCCTCAGAGGAGACCTTATCTGTCACCCAGCAGGGCCTGGTCTGGGAGCTGGGATGTGAGGTGACAGGGTGATCCCAGAATCCCGGAGCGGTGCCGGGCTCGTCAGGGCGGATCAGCCTCACCCCACAGCCCGGCTGGGCCTGTCCTGCTGCGCCTGCCCCGGGCCACAGCCTCCCTGAGAACATCATCCCGAGCCTCTGGGCACCCCAGCCATGCCACAGGCAAGCCAGGATGCTGACCCGCTCTGACAGGGAATCCGCGGGATCGTTGTCACCCAGGAGGGAGAGGGGGGAGGCAGAAATCTGCGGTCAGGCTGTTCCAGCTGGCATTTAAGGGACACCATCATCTGCCTTCCTGTCAACAATCTGAGAGTCCAAAAGTAAGAGCACCCAGCAAGAACCGGGGCTGTCCCTCATGTGAGGAAAACCGAGCTGATTTTCCACCTCTGATGGATCTTGCCCTTCAACCAACCCCAAATTCTCACCTCCTTACCCCAGGAGCAGCAAAGCCAGACTTAATTGACTTTGTCACGCTGGGGATGTAAAAAAGAGGCTCTTAAGCACTGCAAACCACATCCACACCCCTCCGTGGCTAAACACAAATCCCAGTACTCCAGTTCAGCTGCAAACCAGGAGGGAAACCCCCCCCTCTGACACATCAGAGCAGCCTCGGCTCTCTCAGCCACGGAATCTCACTCCCTTGTAACGTTTAAACATAATCTGACAGCAAATGAAGCTTCATCTGAAGATTACTAAAAGCCTGGGTTTGCTTACTCCCCCTCCAATAAAATACAAACCAACTAGAAACATACCCTGCTGGAAATGTATTAAATTATATATTCTTTACCTTGATAAAACATAATTATCAATATAACTAACAGATCAATGATTGATGCTACAGACAATTTATTTTATTTGATACCCCTGCAGCCCGTAAAAGGCCTTTGCCTTCGAGCACAAAGCATCACAATTACTCCAGATATTATTTTGCTGGCATAAAAATCCACCTCTAATGCATTTAAACTTCCACAGAGCATATCTAGGTTGTATAAAGAGGGTAGCAACAGGGAGATAATCCCAGTTTAATAACTCTGCATGTAATTGCTCTGAGCTACCACCCTAAGCTGTCTTACATAAAAAAAACATCCCCTGGATCACTTCTTCTGCCCCTTCACCTTGTGATGTCAGAAAGGAATCAAAATTGGGTCAGTGGGGGTAATTCTGGAAAATTATTGATATTATTTTTATTTCTGCAAGATTAAAATCAATCAAGTGGGGGAAAACTGCCAGAACCTTGGTAGAAAATGCATTAAGTCCCTACATTTAGGGAAGAGAAACCTCACCACATGTGACAATCTTTTCAAGACAAAACAGTAAAAGACACATAAATTACTCCACCAGGACAGAGATTCCCGCTGTAATGGGAGAACAAGTTTGATAAGCAGAGTTTTATACCTAAAATTCTTCTCATTCCCAATAAATTCCCAGCAAATCTGTAAAGAACAGATACTTGTTCTCACTGCTGTCACTTCTGCTTTTCACAAAAAGTGGTCTGAACGTCTTTGCTTTGCCATCTCAAGAAAAGAACGACCCCACTCAACTCCCTCCTGGTCTCTGTATATTTTAAATGCTTTTTAACGTGGCATGAGGCATAAATTAGTCCAAAAGACTCAAAAGTTCCCTCCTTCCTTCCTAATGCAGTGTCCTGTTGGTCACTGCATTAGTACCAGATGAATGGAGCAGAACACTAAAAGCAGAAAAACACAGGAATCAGTGTGCAAACATTTCTAAATAAGCTTAATTTTGGTAAAAGTTACAGAGTCAAATACACACGAGCTTAACCAAGAGCAAAAAAAACCAAAATAACTTCTCATCTGGCTCCTTCTCAAACTACAAATTAAGAAAGAAGGGGAAGTGACTGGCTTCATCCTGCAGCTGTTTAATAAACTCTTACTTTGGTGTATCAAAGGAAGATGTGTATGTATGTATGTATAGATATATATAATAAAGAATCTTATATTCTTCACCACCCTTTAAAAACATTAAATCAATTCATTATTCAAGAAAATATTATGGAAAGCACCACAGACACTTTTAAACACAGGGGTTTTTTTTTAAAGAAAGTACTTAGTGCATTAAGCCCTCACAGTGCTTAGGAATGATCCCTTCCAAACCCTGAGATATTCCCACCAAACAAGTGCCCACCAGAGCCTTGTCAGGAGCAGCTTTAATTTAGTCCTGGCTGGCTCCCAGTGGATACCAGGACACATCCAAACCCAAACAGGAGAATGGGAGGGAGGAAGCTCAGAGGCAATTTCAGATCTATCAAGGCTGAAATATTACCTCACTACAACAACAGTATTTTCTCTTTGGGAGCTGTGCCAGGGCAGAGCAGCTCCCTGCAGGAGCTGTGGCTCTTCTTGTGGGGGTGGAATCCAAGGAGCATCTTCCGTGATGGAACTCCAGATTCACCGGGCAAAATGCACTGGAACACCCTTCCCATCAAACAACACAGTCCCACCTGCTCACTCACCTGCTTTAGAACCCTCAAACAAGCTGAGGGAACGTGGCACTAAACTGCCCCTCCCTTGAACTGGGGGGCATTTTTATAACTGAATTATTCAGCAGATAAAACAAACCCCAACCCAAATCCCAGAGAAAAGGTGCAGGATGAGTGTGCCCTCGTAGGGGTGTGCATTTATCTCCTCGGGACCACTGGAGAGGTTCTGCTGCCCATGGATAAGTTATTTATAGCTCATCTGGGCAGCATCCACATCTTTAATTCCGTAGCAGCTTCCCTTGCCTTTTGAATTAAAAATCGAACTTTACTCCAATGGATTCTCAAGGGGAAAGCATTAAATGTGCCACATCCTGTTCTTTGTTTCAAGGCAGCAGTGTGAAATAATGTACAGAGCTCAGAGAGCCCTGATGATTACTGCATATTTCATTAGACTCCAACACTCTTTGTCCCACTTAGAGCCTGCCTACATGCCTTGGGCCATATGGAGCTGGTTAAGCAGGGCCTGTGATTACTACTTGGAAAAATCTACAACAATCATTCTCAGACAATTCTCAGCATTGTGATTACTAAACTTCCAGCTTTTTAAACCTTAAAAAGTAATTGACTGTGTCTAGAATGTCACTAAGCCCCATTTATTAAAGGATTCAAATGATTATATAAATATGAGGCACAACAAGTAACTGAGCAGAGGAGCAATGGGTTGTATTTATTTTTGCACATTGTTTTTAGTAGGTTTGGGGAAATGTACTCCTTCAGAGTCAGACACCAGCAATGTTTTATAGAGCACAGGGCTGAGAAGTGACATGTTTGAGACAGGTCACCTTAACCTGAGCTGCTGTAAAATCAGTTCCTTTTGTTGTCTGTCTGCTGCCTAAAACATTCAAACAGTTTGGTTTCACTGGATCACTTTTTGGTCTGCAACAGACGAATTTGTGACCAAAACTATTTCATGGGGAGCCTCACATGGAACTGCCCAAAAGGGGAATTTATGGGAAACTTTGGGGAGCTGCCCAGAGCTCCATTCCCATGGAGGAGCCTGAGCCCATCCGAGTTCCACCCATGTGACCCTCCAGGACACAGACAAGAGCAGCACCTCCTGCTCTCCTCACATGCACCACTGGTTATTTCTGTCAGATAGATCTAATTAATTAGATCATGTTTGTGCAGCATCCAGGAAAGGAAGGCCCTGCTAATACTGTAATCTCTGCTGACAATTCATTTAAGTTTCCAATGGACCTCTAAAAGCCATCATTCCATGGTGCTCACGCCATGCAGGTTGGGAAGCAGCAATCCAGGGAAAGCTGCCCAGAGGAAAAGCTTCCCTGCTGCCTCCCTGCCCACAGACCTGGCCTGAGAGCATGGGGACACTCAGGGGCACTTGTCAGCAGAAGGAGGATGGGCTGATCTTCCTGAGGTTTTCAGTCTGACTAATTCCATAAACTAATCCTGATCATTTCTCAGGACATGCTGAAACCACTCATCCTGCCTCCAAGTGTTGGGAGGGTCAGGTTGGATCTCAGGGAAAGGTTCTTCCCCCAGAGGGTGGTTGGCACTGCCCAGGCTCCCCAGGGCAGTGGGCACAGCCCCAAGGCTGCCAGAGCTCCAGGAGGGTTTGGACAATGCTCTGAGGGACAGGGGGGATTGTTGGGCTGTCTGTGCAGGGTCAGGAGCTGGACTGGATGATCCTGTGGGTCCCTTCTAACTCAGGATATTCCATGATTCCAAAAACCAGACACAACCACTATTTGCTGCTGAACTTTGCAGTCAAGACTTTGTTACTCCAAGGCCACAAAGCAAGCTACAAACTAGACAACAAAAACGAATTAAAAGACAAAAGGTCTGGAAATGCCCAAGATCAGCTTCACCAACATTTTTCACTTCTTATCCAGAATTTCCTGTTTTCTTTTAGAACCAGTTCTCTCCCCTGAGCTTGTCCCAAGTGCTGACACCCCTGCAGCTCCAGGCAACCTGTTTCCCATCCTCTGACATCAGCCACTCAACTCTTAATACATTTTTGCATTTCTACTCACAGTTAAGGGCTCTAATTCCCACTGGCCCAGAGTAAATATTACATTTGGCTGCACAAGAGAAAGGTGGGTTTGAGGGGATGCAAAGAGGTGAGGAACGGGAATGCAGAAGGAATTTTCAGATTTTCATCCTCTCCCTTGTAGGATAAACCCCAACTCCAGCATCCCCAGCAGATGGGACACACATTGTGCACTGACCCTCCTTTTGGGGAGTCAGAGGAGGAAGAGGAGAAAGCAAAACCTCTCCCTTCCTCAAGAACCTGAGTAAGGAACACTCCAGAGCAGAAGAGAACCAACAGAAGACAAACACCACCTACAATCACCCCCAGACATGGAGTACCTGCAGAACTTCCCTTTCAGGAGGGGTCACAAAGAATAGAATTAACAGTCTCCAAACCACAGTTCAACTGATCTCATTTTCAGATGTGCAGGTGGGGGTTTGTGTTCATTTCCCTCTAAATGTCTAAAGAGGAGAAAGTTCTCCAGAACTGTTCAATCAAATCAAATTAATAATAATTATATTGACAAATGCCAGATGTTTTGACGCCACCTATTTGTTATCAGCACAAATCCTCCTTTAACTCCTTCCCCTGAAGGGGGGGGGGTTTTCAGTGATGCTCATGGCTTATTCTAGTCCCAGATTATACTGGATATTTAAAAGCAAAAGTAAAGAATTTCATGGAGAAAAACACCACTCAGAACATATGCAAAAGCTGCTTTCAGAGCAGGCCCAGAATTAGCTCCACAGATATTTTTCCAAGTTTGACAGTTGAGCCTTCTGTGCTTGTCATGCACTTGCCACATTAGAAAAATAATGTTCTTATGTAGTAGTGAACACATGTTTATTTAATGGCATCTGCCCAGAGGGATGAGAGATTTGCTGTGAGCACTCACAGAACTGTTTCTCTCAAACCAAATCGCGTTTGAAATATCTGGGTTAAAACTGATCTGGAATGGGTTGATTTCTGACTTTGAAAGAATTCAAAACCAAAGGTTGTTTTTGTTTTTTTTAATATATACATCCATAGCTGAATTTACTATGCAGGAAAATACCCACATCTGAAAAGAGGGGGAGGAAATCAAATAAAACTATTTTTAAATACTATAACATTTATAAACATTAAATGTGGTTTCAAAGAAAATCCTGGGACGTTTCATTCTGTCTGTTCCCCCCAAAACCACATTGTCTGTCCTGATGCTGAAGCTACAGCCACAAGGAAACAGAAACTAATCCCTCAAATAAAACCAGCCCTGCTTGGGGTTTGCCTTCCATTTGTGGGAGGGTTTTGTGTGGGTTTGGGGGTTTTTCCTTTGGGTGGGGTTTCGTTTCAATAAAGCAATGGGATATTTACTACTTAGGGTATTTTTTAAAGGAAATAATCGAAATGCAGCAAACAAAGCCTTTTGTACAAGGCTTGCTCCCCTAAAAAAAATTATTGGAAGAAATGGGTAAGGCTCCAAAAACAAATAAAAATGAAAAAGCCTGTGTTTGATTCCTTCTCTTTGCCAAAGGGGCAACTTTAGCTGAGTAACTCAATATTTGTGCTTTGGCACCATCACCCAGAAAGACCAAACAGAGGGAATCCATTCATCTCAAAACCACACAAAAGGATCCCCCAGCCCCTCCCATCCCCGACTAACACCCACGTGTGAGAGACTGCAGGCACCAAACACGGCATGGGATCATTCCAAAAGTCAGAAAAAAGGGATTTTGTTGTTAAAGGCAGGTTCAGGTTTGACTGAGACACGTGCCAGGGGCAGCTCAGGAGACCTGCAAGGAGGGACATTTCTGCACGAAACACAAGCAATGACTTCATCCTTTGGATGGAAAATTCAAGCAAACCTTAAAACAGAAATTGGAATATTTAGGTCTCCTTCCCTTTTTAAGTATTTTTTTTTAATCTACTTATGTCAGAGAAAGGGAAATAGTTATGAAAACACCCTAAAATATGAACTGTCGTCAGGTAAAGTGTCACCCAAGCCATGGGTACTGCACGTGGAGGACATGGGCTGGGACACCCTGGCCAGGCTGGGCTCAGGGCTGCAGGCAGGGCTCAGGGCCGGGCTTAAAGCAGAGCTCAAGGTTCACAGCAAGGCTCAAGGCAGAACTCAAGGCAGAGCTGAGGTCTCAGGACTAGCTCAGATCTCAAGGCTCAGGTCTCAAGGCTCAGGCCAGGGCTCAAGGCAGAGCTAAGTGCTCAGAACAAGGCTCAGGGCTCAAGGCTCAGGCCAGAGCTCAAGGCAGGGCTGAGGGCTCAGGACAAGGCTCAGGACACCTCCAGAGCACACAGCTCTCCAGCACCAGTGCTGACCCCACAGAGACAGATCCCAAGTGTCCCCTACAACAGACAGGACCCCACTGACACTCAGAGCCTGGGGGACTTTTGGGACCTCCCAGAACCCACCTGACACACGTGTCACCATTCCCAGCCCAGCTCTCCCTGCTCAGGGAGCACAGACAGGTGACTCAGTACAGCACAGGTACTGAGACACAGTCCAGGAAGCACAGCACTCGTGCCTGAACTTTGGAGAAGCACCTGAGTGTCTGTTCTGACCTCAGTGCTGCTCCTCTGAGGCCCTCAGGGTGTTTCTGTGTCCACCCCTTCAGTGTCACACCTAGAGCACAGGCTGAGTGTGGATTCCATCCTCACATTTGCTCCCTGCTCCCACAGCCCAACCCCTCTCAGGATCACTCCCTCCTGCCCCATGTCCCTTCCATCCTGCCATTCCCACTCCAGTCTGTTTGTCAACTCCCACCAGGACCTGCAGTCACCAGCAGTGAGGGACACTCACCTGGAGGCAAAGGGAAGGAATTCCCCCTCTCAATTCAGACTGAAACCCAGATGAGCCTGAAAGCACAGCTGGAAGCATCTCCTTCTAGAGGCAAGAGCACCCCACTCAGAAGGGGAAATAACCTGGAAATAGCAAATGAACTGCAGGATTAATGACTGTGTAACCAGAATTCCTGCAGAATACTTGACTGTACATCAGGGTTCACGTGCTGTGAACAACTTATCCCTGCCCTGAACCTCTAAACAAGCCACACATGGAACACTCACAGCAATTACAAATAAATGTCGTGTTTCTGTGGCGCCCAAAGGGCTTAAAAACAACTCCCTGAATATCTAAAATATTGTAATTCTGCTTCAGTGGCAGAAAGCTGCAGCACATAAATAACTGCTCTGCAGAGCACCCAGGCAGGCCTAAAAAGGACATTCTGTGTTATGACATTTTTAGTGCTTTGTAAGAACAAACTTTGTGTTTTTCTGCTGCTACGAGGAGGACAAAATAAGCCAGGAGCCAACTCCCCCCTGGGCTGTTTGTTCTGCTTCCTCCTGGGAACACAGCCTTCATTGGTCCAGGAATACCCACTTTGGAACAATCCTTTGTCCATTATATATATTGGGGTGGAGATTTGGGGGTTTCTGTCAACTTTGCATTATTTCCTGTCTCCTTACTGCCAAGGTAATAATAATTTTATTGTGAGCCCAAAGACCCACCCTGTATTTCAGCTGGGTATCCAAAGCCAAGATGTTTGTCATCCACGAATTAATCAGGGATGAAAGAGAGAAACAATAAGCCACGGAATAAATGGGATTTAATTCCCTTCCCCTCTCATCTTCCATTACTCAGAGAACACTCAGGATGAGAAAGTCTATTTGACAAGAAGTATCAACATATTAAACACACACAAAAGCCATCCATCCTACAAGTGCTTCCTGCAGGAGCAGCCACTAACTGTGATTAATTTACACTAATTTGGAGTCTAAAGAAAGAAGACACTGATAAAATAACATTTCTCCTGCTATTAAAAACACAGAGGAAAATACACAGGGAGGCAGTTCTGTGCAAACCAAAAGTAGATTTGCAGAGCTTGAACTCCGGGTTTCCTCATTCTCCCGCTGCTCCTGGGGATTGCCCAGTCACTGCCAGGGATGTCTGACAAACAAACCCACACCTTGGATCCACCTCTCTAAGGATGCTTTTTGTTTTCTGAACCTTAAGGGAATGGTGATTGCTCAAAAGAAAGGGGCATGTTGCACAGTTTTTTTGCCTGTGGCAAACATGAGACTTGCACATTTGTGAAAATTATGAAAAGCTATGGAATTATGAAAGTCATGAAAACTGCACATTTGTATTGGGTTTTTTTGCCTGGGCACAACTTTGGGGGTTGTGCTTCGTTCTTGCAGCTGTTCAAATTCTCCTCTTGTAATGAGAGAAAAAGAAAAAAAAGACCTTAAATGTTTTATTAGGTTAGTGTTTGTGTTGTTTCTTATGGATGTCTCATTTTCTGAGAAATAAACCATAATAACTTCTAATTATTTATTCTGCACCACTCTTCCATCCCAAGGGCCAACCTGATTGTGGTGTTAAGAGATCACTCACACCCTCCCAAGGCTTCCAGGAGCTGACAGCCATTAGCTGCTGCAGATTCTCTTTCCTGGAGAGCAGAAGTAAATGTTTGCAGTTAACTGTGGCTTCCTTGCAGTTTGCTACAGGAAAAAATTGCTTTATTAGGAAGATCTGAAGCTGTGACCTACACTGCACCACCAAAGCAGCAGCACCCCTGTCAGCCTAGAACCAGCTCCTCAGTTACAGATCAACCGAACTCCTGAGCTCCACAGGGACTCAAATGTGTCTTATCCTTCCACCTAAGCAATGAATTCAATTTTTTGATTATTTTTCATGATTATGTTGATTTTGGTGGTTGTCAGGCAACAATTCCATCCACAATGACACCAAAACCTGCTCAATACACTCAGGTGCCACTACACAGTGATAAACCAGTTTCAGGCACTGTTTAAATTGGAGCAAGAAAATAAAGGCTCCAGTTTTATATCTCAACCTCTTCCTAGTGCCACAACTCAAAGCTAATATTCACATAGGCACATACTATTCAAATTGGTTTACATTTATAGATTATCCACTTATTACAGTGAGGTTTTGCCATTGTATTTACTTGGTGTTTTCTACTCTCTATTAAAACTCATTAAACTGTTTACAGCCATTTACTGGAATCCAAAGACACCCCCCCGAGGTCAGATAAGAAGTGCAACAAGTGTCTCAAGCTATAGCAGAAACATTCCCTATGGATCTCACCTAAAGAAATGGGAAAGGAGATAAATCAGCAACCAGGAAATGTCGTGCCAAGGAGTAAATCCAGAATTCCTGTGACACTGGGGCAACATTGCTCAAATTTAAATGACTGCCTTTACCTGGGGTTCCAAAAGCCAGGCACACTTCATTTCACTTACATTAGAGCAACAGTGACAAACTGCTTCCAGGAAACGAAGCTGGCAAAGAAAACTGAACGAGGGGGAAAGGAGGAGTGGTCTGAGCCCTCTGTAAATCCCATGTGTGCTCTGGAATGGAAACTCCAAACACTGTTCACAGGCCCACCTGTAACTGGGATTTTTGGAAGACAACACACTGACAAAAGACTTTTACTTTTTTTCCTTTTTTTAAATTAGCATCTAGTAATTCTGAAGATTTCAGGCCTGTCTGTGGCTCACAGCAAAGTGAATTCTCCCCCTTCCCTAATTACAAAGCAATCTCATTTTCCCATCGAAGCCCAATGCACTATGGGCACATAAAGAATAATGATCTTTTAACTTTTCTCTTAACAAACAATTTCTGTGCATGTTATTCCTATTTTCAAACACACAGTCCCTCAAACAGCTTTAGGGTGAGATGAAACACTTGAGCACAGCCCTTCTGTGTGGGAGTTCCCACCAGAGCCAACCACCAACAAAATCCAACCTCTCTTTAGTTATAAATCTGCTGCTTTACCCAATAAACCATCCTGAGGCACCAAGGGATATACAAGTAACCACGGGTTTAACAAAGGCTTTCCTAAGCTGTTTTATCTATTTATCACAGCACCAGGGCTCCAAACCTGAGCCTGGCTTTATGGGGATGACTTTCCCTTCGAAATCGTGCTCCAGACCAGGATCCAGCCCTGGCACAGCACCTGCAGGAGGTTTTATTTGCAGAAGAGGGGATTCCAAAATCCTTATGTGTTGATAAAACTGGATCTACAGCTGCCCCAAACACAGATATGGCTTTATTTAATCTTACCTTCACTTAAACTCGGGGGCTGCATTACATAAGCCCAGCCCCACTCCTTACCTTCATTTCTCTTTAAGGAGGAATTAATTACTCCTTAATTTCAGTAACTTCTCATCACACAGGTGTGTGCCAAGAGATACCAAACCATTTGTCCTTCCACGCTCAACAATCTGCCTGAAAACAAGGAACAACAAGTCCTGGCCCACAGAAACTGGTTAAAAAGTTGTTTTTCTGACAAAGGCAGGGCTTGATTTTATGTCTTAAAAGGATTCTACACTTGTGCTCTCACAGCTGAACGTAGATATGACAGGATGAACTGGCCTTTAAAGATAAGACAGGTTAAATCCCATTTCTGCCTAATTAGCAACTTCCCCCAGAGCAGCCTTTGGTTTCAGAGCCATAAAATCCCACGGTGGACCTTTATATGATGATAGTTCAGAGGAAATATTTTCCTCCAAGAGGAAGCAGATAACATGCTAAGAGAAAAATAGCTTGATTATATCTCACCAATTACTCCCTCCCTCTTACCAGCTTCCTCTCATTTTCTAAAATATCATTTCTGGGGAGTGAACTGGCACCCAGGATCTCCCACAGACTCCCCACCACTGCCAAAAGTTGAGTCTCATTAAGGTCTCCTTGAAGTATCTTTATTATAAGTTCCATCAGAAGTCGTGGAACATCCCAAGGCTCAGATTCCAGAGCAGGGGAGGAAGGCAGCAGGGAGCTGAGGCAGCCACAGCATCCATTCTCCTGGAGGGACAGACCCATCCCATGCCAGGCAGGTGCCCAGGTCACACCCCTGAGACAGAGCAGCTCTTGCATTTACAGCCACAGAGGTTTGTCAGTGCCCCCCATCTTTAATTTTGATGTATTTTGTACAGCTCAGCATAAAAACCTCTTTTTGTTCCATTTATGTCACCTTGAGCCCTGACTGCTGTGCTGCAGGGAACTGGGATTCTGAATTCCAGCAGAAAGCAACTGTAGTCCATTAAAAGAGAAGAAAACAAGTGTGAAAGGACAGAGGGATGGCAAAGGCTGTATTATGGAGTGGTAACAATATATTTATTTATGTGCTTTTGGGGATATAAAAAGGGCTCAGATCACAGTGCACCACCACCACTGAATGTTCCTACAGCTTTAAACAGCAAACTGGATGTTTTCAGTTCAGGGGATTTTAATTTCTTTAAGACTGAAATACTACAGGACAAATGTTTCTGCCTCAGAAAACAGGGTGAGATAAAAGGGGCAAGTTGCATAGGTGGCACAGAAGGCACCTGGGAGGGAAATTCAATCCATAATTTTGATTTGTTCATCGTGTCCCATCTCTTGACATCACCCTTGTGTTAAAGCAGAGCACAGGCAGCTTCTTCCCACAGCTGTTCCAGGCCACAGAATTCCTCAAGTGAGGAGTTGGCTTCCAAAAATTCTTCCAGCAAAGGAATCACAGAAAAATTTAGACTGCAAACCTCCTGAGGCCAATCCCTGCAGGCAGATCACACGTTGGGTAATGCTGCTCACGCAGGTCTGGAGCATCTCCAGTGCTGAAGATTCCAACATCTCTCTGGACAACTTGTTCCAGTGGCTGAACATCCTTCTTGGAAGGAAAAAACCCAAAACACTGATACCCAATGGAAATTTTTGTCCCTTTTGGTAACATTTTCTGTTGGTTTTAGTTTTTCTTGGGCAGTGCAGAGAAAGAATCTCCTCCTGCTCCTGCAGAGCCCCCCAGGAGCTCCTGCTGGGCTCCCCCACCCACCCACCTGAGGGGCTCCACGTGGAACCTGGTGCTCCAGAGGCACCCTGATGGGAATAATCCTTCCCAGGGCAACAATTATCCATCCCAGGCAATTATCCATCAGGGCAGGGGATTCATATTCGACTCACTGCCCACCAGGCCCCCAGATCACCACCTTGGTTGGCCCCAGACTGTAATGGTCATTGGTGCAGGATTTTATTCCACCTCAGGTGCCACATTTGGCATCAAACCCAGGATTAACTCTGGAGAAACAGCATTCCCAACCTAAAATACCAACTGGACCTTGAACCATCTCTCTCTGAGCCCAGCAGCTCAGCCAGGGCTCCACTACAGGGACCAAAAACATTCCAGAAGCCCTAAGTCTGTCCATGCTGAGCCCAGAAGACAGCACTGAAACCAGAAAATTCCAAGATCTCTATATCCTGGTACCCCTTTGAAGGCTCACTCCATGGTCTTTCCAGCTTTTTAATGTGACCCAGGCCAAAACTGTCCAGGGGGAAAAACCCAAAATGTTCCATTTAAAGGATTCAAACATCTCCCATCACCCTCCTGCAACAAACAAACCTCCTTCCACGGCACAGACAGTTAGATATGCTAATGTATGCTAATCAGGCAGCTAATCCTCCGAGCTGAAAACCTGCTTCAAGAGGAGGTACAACTTCAAAACATTTCTCCCAGAAGCTTTTGGGGAAATGCATATTCATCACCTTCAGACAGGGACGCTCCACAGCTCACTGCAGAGAACTGAACCCTCTGCAGCCACAACCCATGGAGGGGAGGGACTTGCTGAGGAGAAATCCTTAGGGAAGACAAGGAAAACATTCCAAAATATCCCCAAAATATGGAACGCTGCCAGACTTCCTGGTTCTACAAAGAAGGAAAGCTGTGCATTGTGATCCTCACAAAGATGATCATCAAAGCCAACACTTTGTAATTATAAAGAATTTGGACCATGACTTTATTAATAAGTCATATAATTAATGAAATGATGTTACAATGTGACACAGTATGTGCTGTATCACTGCAGATTCCACCCCAGGAGGGAACAGCCAGCAGGAAATCCATCCCTAGGGACAGTTGTTGATATTTTGTGCAGGAGGAGAAGCCCAGTGTGACACAGTTTGTGTCTGTGTGCACACACACTGCCTCAAACAGGGATAAATCCCTCTATTTCCACATGCACATGGCTGGAGCTGCACAGGCACATTTCAGAGCCCCTCTCATCACACAGGTTGTGCAGAAATGAGGAACTGTCATATAAAATCTGGAATCTGTTACCGATCCAACTGTTCCACTTAATCAAAAGCAAAGAGACTTCTAAGAGCTCTCTTGCTACTTCTGACAGCCAATTTCCCCAAGAAAGAGCAACTGTGCTAACAGATCTTAATAATTCACAGGGCCTGCAGAGCCTTGCCTTAAAAAAAAAGGGGGGGGAGGAGGAGGGATGGAGGCTTTTCTTCTTGACAAAAACCAGCAAATGGCCTCTTGAAAACAGCAAGGGCAGAGTCTGCCCTGCCCACAGGAGCGTGCAGAGCAGAGGGAGCCAGGACAGCCCCACATTCCTCCCCCATTCCCGGGGTTTCATGGCTTTCCATGCCCGGGAGGATGCCCAGCCCTGCAGTCCCAGGGCAGTACCTGTCACACAGAACACTCAGCACACAAAAACAGCCTCTCAGCCCTTGCAGGGATGTTACTGCTCCATATACGACCTTGTAAGAAAGGACTCAAAGAACAACTCCTGCCACAGCTGATTAATCTGAATTTAGCAAAAAAACCCCAAACAACAGCACCCAAATCTGGTAAGAGCTTTATTTCCTCTGAATAGCAGTAACAGCACACGCTGTAACTTGTGCAGGATATGGGAAAGCCCTCCCATAATGAGGAATAACCACTGCCTAACTCCTGAAAGAATACCCAGTAAAAACACAAAATACCAGGACTGCCAGAGGAAGCTTTCAGGGTTTGATTGAGAGAAACCTGCAGAGAAAAAAGTCTATAAAACAAACTCAATTTTATTACAGAACGGTAGAAAATTTCTGAAGATGTTTGTAACGGAGTGTAGCTCTGAAAAAGTGTTCAGCTCTATTCCTCATTATATCAAAACCAGATGTTGCTGCACGGGGAAGCAAAGTCTAACTTTGAGAAAAAAACCTCCAGGATCCATAAAAAATCCACAGGTATGAAAGTGGTGTTTGACACTGGAGGTACCACAGCTGTGCAGAGCAACTGAGAATTCCCCAGGCGCTTCCATGAGAAGATAATTTGGCCTGAGAAGTGATTTTCCTATTCTAGAAAGACACAATTCCCAGTTTTCCCTGTCGCTGTGGCTCTGCACCCAGGCAGGAATGCCAGGAGATCTCTGTCCTCAGGTGCCTTGGCTCGCGGATCCAACAGGGAACAGCCACAGCAGATCCAGCCTGGCTGGGACAAGGCACATTCCCTGCCAGAAATAACTCCCAAACACTTCAAACAATAACATTTGGGCTCTTTTTTTAAGCACTGCCTTAAGAAAAACGAGTACAAAGAGACCCTGGAAGTGCTGGTGTGTTTGTAGCACAAAATAAGCTACAACACGAACCAACGGCGGTCACCAAAGTCTCTTTTCTCATGAAAATGAGTTGTGAGGGTTTGGAGGCAAAAGAGAAAAAACGGGCTAAAAGAGCTCAATCCAAAAATCCACATAGAGAAAATAATTTTTTCCAGCTGTTTTATGAAGGGATAATAATAATAATTCTAATAAAAATAAGCATAATAATAACAAGCATAATAATAACACCAGAAGCACAATAAGTGAGGAACCTTAAGGACTGGCTGAAACTCCATTTTGACAGGTTAGTGTTAAATGTTTTGTTTTCTTGATTCCTCACTTGATTTCAAACCAGAAACATGCCACTGTTAATTTTCTGGCATTTCTGTTCATTTTGTTTTCTGTTGCTTCTGGAGAAAGATAAGACCTTTGTTCCCAAGGCCATAAATCATGAATGACTAAACGAGTGCCTCCAGGGTCTCCTGTTGTCTGTAGGCACTCCAAGCATCTCCTCTGTCACCCTCTGTAAGGACAGGGACAAAAAAAGGTGGAAGAGAGGTTACACAGCCCAGGTTACTGGAAGGAATCAGGATTATACCCAAAACCTGATGAGCAGCACAGCCAAAACACTGGAAATAATGTTCATCAGCCCCACGTGACTGTCAAGGTAAATGAGTTTGATGGACAAATTAAAAACTGATCAGTGCAGCTGAGAATCCACAGAAGTGGATGGAATTGATGCAGGACATTTTGGAAAGGCAGAGACTCCCAAGTTTCATCAGCTCTGTGCTGCTACAGCCTGGATTTCACAGATGTCAAACTGCTGGCTATGAAGTTCGAAGCTTTCAGGGAAGAAGTATTTAAACCAAGCCTTACACACCGAGCACAGTGTGTGCTACAGCACAGCCCCTGCTGCTGGAGAAGGTAATTCCTTCAATTCTGGGCTCACTGGAGAAGAAGCTCAGCCACTGTCACCTAAACCATTGGGTTCAGCCTGAGAGGTGGGTGAACTTTGGTCACCAGCTCTGAGAAGGTCCCATCCCTGCCAAGGCCTCTGGGTGGGAACAGAGAACAGGGAGATCAGAGCCAGGATCCCAGAACTGGCACCAGCAAGCAGGAAAGGGCCCAGCAATTCCCAACTCCTTGACAGGCTCTGCCTGGCCAAAGAGATCTTTCTGCACAGGGTCACACAGCCAGAGTGACAACTACACCTCGTACAATTAATTCATCTTTATTTTCACAGGTGGAAATGGGACACAGACCACCCCTGGCTGGAAAGGCAGAGTTTCAAACACTTCCACCCCGTCTTCCCTGCAAGCAGGGGAAGCATTCAGTATTTTCACACCCATCTGCAGTTCATATTCCTGTAGTTTAAATCAAAAAAATGATCAGAGAAACAAAACCAGTTCTGAAACTTGGAAAGATCGAAGTGTGAGCTAAAGCAGAAGGGAAACAGCCTCCAAAAAAAAGGTCCAATGGAAATGGCAAGTGTGCCAGTGCCACTCATCCAACCCACAACAGTGAGGGACTGGATATCCAATCTCAAAATGATATAATCCAAGAGTAAAGAGGTTGGCTGATGCACCTGTAGAAAGGCTCTTTATCAGCCTGAAGGAAATTATTATTATTATTGTTATTCAACAATTCATCTTATGCACTAAGCAACACCCACTGCACAGAATTTAAATTTAAAAAATGAAATAATTATACTGCACTTTACCATTATTTTATTATCATTATTACAGGCTGAAAGAGATTTTTGGGTAATTTCTCAAAGCAGATATTATTTCCATTACTTTGCAGTCCACAGGCAATTGTTTGCTCTGGATACCATTAATATCCCACCTTTAATTTATTCCTTAATTGTTTCTCATGGGTTTCTGTCAAAAACACCACACAGTGCAATCAAGGGGGTTGTTCAATACACAACATTATTTCAAACACACTGTGCAAGCTTTTCAAAGTCAAACTGGAGAGAAGAACACAAGGAATTGGGGCAGATAACACTGTGCAGGAACACAGAGGATCGACCCCATTTTGGCAAGAAAGTTTGAAATCACGGAATCATGGAATAATTTGGTTCCACCCCCTGCCGTGGGCGTTGCTGTGACTGTGCTAATAAAGTGTATTTTTCAAAGGTCAAAATAAAAGAGTCTGTAAACAGAGGTTCAGAAATGGAAGCAGCCACACAGGTGACTCCTGACATTCACTGGAATTATGACTCTTTTCCACAGAACAAACAGAAAAAATAGAATCCTTATAATGACAAAAGGTCACAAATTAAAGCTCATTCTCTGCACTCAAGTAAGAGGCTGTAAAGCCATTAAAAAGTCACGCAGGGGTTTCAGGAGCACTTGAATATGGAACTTTCTGCCCTATTTCTTACCCAGCCAGTGACAGGTCCTGAAAGCCCCCAAAGCAATGGGGTTTATCCTCAGCTTCACCTCATCCCCCCTCCAAAAGCACAACCACTGTGAGAGCAGCAAAATTTGATTTAAAAGCACCACCTGACCTGTAATGCCATTAATAAGGACAGCCAGTCCAATAAAACACTTAATGCCTCCAAACTCTCACATTTTGAGCCCATAAAGGCAGGAGAAAGGCAGATAATTAAACAGCTTCCCTATAAAACCCAGGCCCCATCTGGCTGCTGCTCGTTCTCCCAACTGAGGCATCATCAGGCACAACACCGGACTTCTCACAAGGATAAAGGGAATGGAAAAGTGGTTTAGTTCCCTCTCAGCTTTTCCAAAGTCCTTGCAATCCATCTGGATCCTGTGCTGGATTCCAGCTACAGGTGTGCAATATCCAGAGCTGCAGGAGGGGGGAGGCTGGAAGGGAACAGATATTGTTTCTTTTTTGTTGCTTATCAAAAACCATCCATAAAAGAGGAATTTTTGCTTCTTATGTTTCCCAAATCCCTGCGTTATTTGATCACAAACAAATCCAACAAAACCTACTCACAGTATGCTTTTAACAGCTCATTTTAGCCTGATTTACATTTTAAAGAGTCCACCTACACATGACCAGCTCTGCTAACTCTGAAAGATGATCCAACTGCTTCCATCAAGTCCCTGCCTGTTCAAACTCCTCAATTTTAACACGGAGCTTAACACTTAAAAATTCCTAGTAAATTATATCACTGTGTTTATTCCAGGTAAGACACTCCAGTTTTTTTGTTCCACAGATAATATTCAGTCAAGAGCTCGAGAGTTTCAAACTGAAAGGAGGGTTAAGGGGGATATTGGGAAGGAATTCCCGGCTGTGAGGGTGGGGAGCCCCTGGCACAGGTTGCCCAGAGAAGCTGTGGCTGCCCCTGGATCCCTGGAAGTGTCCAAGGCCAGGTTGGACAGGGCTTGGATGCTGCAAAACCTGAGCAGGTCTGGGAGCAGAGAAGTGGCAGCAGCTCGGGTTTAGCCCTGGACAAACCACCCCTAAATGTCACTGGACACCTTTAAAGCGTTCAGAGGTTTGCAAATTCCTGAGAAATGCAAGTGGAAAAGGGACACAGGGGAAAACACACAATTGCTTCTCATTCCCACAACCCGAGCAGTTTTAGCTGAGGAAATCAAAAATATAAAGATCAGCTCTGAGGTTATTTTGATCTCAGATATAAGGAATGAAGAAATCTATCATTCCTTAAAAATATTCCAGCTTCTAGATGGTTAATCTGTCCCAAGGAAAAACAAACAAACAAACCCAAATCAAGCTAAACATCTGTTTTATCAACACCACCTCTGTTTCCACACAGACTAATTTTTGAGGAAGGTCAGAAAATGCTTTTCCATCAAGAATATTTTACTCATGAAGGTCTTTAGGAACGGCTTATCAGGAATGAGAATGTGAGGCTACACCATCCCTTAAGAAAGCACCAATTCTTCTGATAATTTATAGATAAATAATTCTGCTTTGTTCATGTGCCTTGCTAAACTCTATGTTTATAAAGCAGTATATTATGTGTGATGCTGAGCCTCAGGCCTGGGTGGAATTTAGGCAACACTAAGTGCAAGAAAAGCCCCACATTTCAAGTGATCAGCAAGGGCTGGGCTTTATGGACTTGCAGTGATCTAAAACTGCTCCACACAACTCTGTCTGTGAGAAGAAAATCAGTGCAGCTAAACCCATCAAGCTAATGGGAGAAAAAAAGAAAAACCCCAACAAAAGTAAAAGAGAAAAAGCAGCAAAAGCCAAGTCCCAGCCCTGGTTACAATGCAAGGATTGAAACCCTCACACAGCTCATCATGTATTCAAATAAACCTGGCACGGCCCGTCCAGGGAATCAGTTCCATATGTTTGCAGGTTTTCTCTCCTAAAGAGATCCCATTAGCTGGAACAATTCCTCCCTGTCTGCAGGATGAGCCCTTGGACAGGTGTGGTGACCAAATCCCAGCCTCACCTTTAGTGCCCTTGCACAAAACACCCCGAATTCCAGTCATTTCCTTTGGAATCCCGAGCCCAGGCCATCCCCTGTGGGATGCCACTGCTTGGGCTGAGCTGAGGAAGGGACTCCCTGGACACACTTCAGGCACCAGGTTTGCTGCCTCTTGTTTCTGTAACAGCTTGAATACAACAACTCTGAGAACAACTAGAGAGGGGCAGGTAATAAATACCTGCTCAGTAAATACAGCCTCACAAAAACAGTCACACAATGCTTCCCTGATCGTTTTGGGAGCACCCTTCACACCCGGGCCAGCCTTGGAGGGGGATTTCGGACACGTGTGGGGATGGCAAGGAGCAGTTTGTTGTGTCAGTGGTTTTGCCTCGTTGGGTTTATCTTGGTTTTTTTGGACAAGGTGCCTTCCGGACCTTACAGTTCACAACATCAGGGAGCCACAAATCTGTGCTTTCCTACAGGAAAGTCACCCAAAAATGCAGCTCCTGTTCTCCCTCCTCACAGGGGCTGCTCTGCTGCCAACAAAGGGCAGGTAATTAATAAACCTCTGAGCTGCATTTTTATGCAACAAATTTAAAAAACAAACAAACAACAAAACAAAAACATAATGAAAAAAATGTGGCTCAGAGTATTTTTTCCCTCCTACTCCTTCTTTACATGTCCTAAATGCATCAATTTCTCCTCAGCAGTGGTGAGCACACCTTCAAATCAGTGTTAGTGCTTCCCTACTCCCACTGCTACCAGGTATCCTTTTTAGTAGGATTCGTCTTAAAACCACCTCCATTAATTCTTAAAAAGAATTGTTAGATTTAACACGAGAATTATGCAGCTTAAAAAAGCAGAAACCATTATTCAGTACAGATTTTGATTCATTTTCAGCAGAGTGCCTTACATTACACCATGCACAAGACTTTATTTCAAGAGCAAAACTTGCAAGAGTTATTAGAATATAAAACCAACTTATTTTCCTCATTTGAAGCAGGAAATGCTTGGACAGTTTTCCCTTACACAGCACCTCTGGATTTGCACGGGTGAGCTGCAACAAGGAGTAACCCCAAACGATGACTACAAGTTGAGAATTTCCATTCTGAGCATTTAATGGGTTCGTTCTTTATCACATTTAAAAAAAAAACAAACCCAAACCAACACAGATTGGGATACATCCCAGCCTGCTGGCAGTCTAAGCACATCAGACCCCTCCAAGTCACTCAGTGTTCACTACCCATCGAAGGACAGGTCTCTGCATGGACAGACAGTGCTGGTTAACTGAACGTTCACAGGGGACAATTCAGGAGCAACTTCTCCATGGAAAGGCTGGTCAGGTAATGGAAAGGCTGCCCAGGGAGGTGGTGGAGTCCCCATCCCTGCAGGTGTCCAAGGAGTGACTGGATGGGGCACTCAGTGACAAGGTGGGGATCAGGCAGAGGTTGGACTCAACCTTGGAGGGCTTTTCCAGCCTAAATGGTTCTGTGAGATCCAGGAAGGAGCCCAAGGGAGCAGCAAGTGCCAAGAGCAGTAGGAAACCTCTAAAGCCTGATGTTACCTGCAGAGTCAGTTCTCTTACCCTTCATGTGGGAGAAGGAATGGAGATAAGGGACACAGGGACCCCCAGCAGATCCAGGGGTTTAATCACTTGCCAGAAGTAAACAAGTTGTAGATAAATATTGGAAGCTGAGAGCACCAAGGACAAATATGGTGATTACACAATCCAGAGATCGCTGCAGATTACTAAAAATGCAAATAAAGACACCACCCTTTCAGATTTGCCTCACTCCAAGGAGTGCTGATTCCTGGCTGGAAACATGAGAGAGGCTGGGGAACCTCCCTGCACGGAACAGGATCCAGGGACGTGGGGAATGGCAGCAGATCTGTGAGTCTGGATCGAACAAAGACCAGCTGTGCACTCAAAGAAACCCCCAACACCCCGGGCCAGAACCCCTGTGCACCCCCTGCCCATCAGTGCCCACCCCCAGCCACCCTGGGACTCACCCCTGAGCCCAGACCCTTCAATCCATCCATCTCCCTACAACACTAACACACCGTGTTTCCAAACCAAAGCAGGTCTTCTAACGGGATCTAAAACTTCAGAAGCTGAATAATTCAGAATTTTGGTCTCCCTTCAGATAACTGAAGCTCCCTAATGTGACTAAACACCACAATATATCACTGGTGCTCATCGTCTTCCACTCAGCCTGTTTCTAGTGACAGTATTTCTCAGTTTAAACAAATAAACATATTTGCAAAGTATAGTCAAATATTTTTACAGCTGACTCACTCAACATGAGAGTTGAAGAGGGAAAACAAATAAGCAAGTGGTTAAAAAATAGACAGAAAAACCCATCAAGTGTTACCTGAACTGGGGCAGCAGCACCAAGAGCCAACAGATCCCAACACAGAGTCAATTAACCCACAGAAGCCCCCAAAAGCAATTTGTGTTCAAGTTTTATGTGTCCAGGTTCCTGAAATAAATATAAATTCAGCTTTGGGCTGCACCTCCCCTGACCAACAGGAAAACCTGTAAAATCCTGGCTAAGGATTCCAGGAGAGCTGGTGTTTGAACTATAACCCAGATTCATCAGGGAATGAAAATAAAGATCAATCCAACAGGAGGGTTGGAGCTGGGAAGAGATGGACTGACCATGGACTGCCCTCAGAAGGAAAGCAAAGAAGGAACAATGGCCTGACACAACAGAGATTTAACAACAAGAAATTCAAAAGCAATAAAATGACTTGGAAGATTCTTTCTGGAGTAGTTTGGAGGGTTGGTAGAATTTATGGAGGGAAAGGAACACTCCCAGGATGGGGAGCAGTGCCAGCACATTCCTTGGGCCCTCAGCACATCCCAGGGCATGGAGCTGATATTTATTACCCCCAAATACAAAGAGCAGCAGCCCCTCTCCAGCACAGTGCCTGGAGAACAGGATGGAGAGTGGATCCCTTGGAAAATCCATCCACATGACAGTGTTTTATGGGGAGAGGTTGATATTGCTGCTGCCCCAGGAATTTCTTTTCATTTGAGAAGCATCAGAAAAGCCCAGCAATGTGGAAACACAAACACCCAGAGCTGTGGCAAGGGCTGGGGTATTTATTGCCACCAGCCTGTCCCTGTAAATAACCCCCTGCCAGGCCCAGCCCTTGAAAGAGGCTCCTCCAAAGCCCATCTTTTGGGGTGGGATGAGGAGACAGCCCTTAGTCCAACAGAGGGGATGTTTTAATGCTCACATTCTGGCTCTGGACTGAAACAAGTTTCCAGTGAGCTTTAAAAGAGGCATTTGGGGTTGGCCAGTCATTTTATTGTGGGGAAAAAGGTCCCACTAGGAAACCAAAGCCCCCAACACCTTCTCTGTCAGCTTAATCCTCACCTGAGAGCACAACACAAGGTACCTGCAACCCTTGGGATAACAGAGAGCACACAGTAACACAGCAGGAAAACCTTGGGGCTTTCATCTAATGGAACCCAAGGTAAAGGACATTGGCTTTCACTATGAGGGCTTTTTGAAAAACCCATGTCTTTATAAGAGAACTTTTGGGCTGCAACAGGTTTTTTTTTTTCTTTTATTAAATAATTTTTTTCCTGCTTTTTCTCTGAAGAGAAAATTACTTGCTCTGCCCTAGGCAGGGAGATGATCTTAAATAATAAGCTCGGCAGGAGACAGGGCTCTTCTGCCTGCCAAGTGTATTTTGAAAGCCTAACAGTGTTTTGGCAGTTCAGAATTTTAAGCAGCTCAATCTATATGTTAAATTTATTTATTAACGCTTCATAAACATTTTCATCAAATAAAAGCTTCGCAAGAATAATAATGAGGTAAAAATATCATAAAACATAGGATCCCAGAGTGGTTTAGGTTGGAAAGGACATTAAGGATCATCTCATTCCACCCCCATTCCAGGAGCAACCAGCCCAGGTTGCTCCAAGCCCCATCCAACCTGGCCTTGGACACTTCCAGGGATCCAGGGGCAGCCACAGCTTCTCTGGGCAACCTGGGCCAGGGCCTTCCCAGGGAAGGATTATTTTGTATATCAAACCTGACTTTCCCCTCTCTCGGTCTGAATCCAATGAACTGAAGTGGTTATTGATGATTTCCCTAAATTGTTCAGCTCTTTGTTCCAAGGCACTTCTGTGGAGATGTAAAACCCCTCCAGAGCTGATGGATTCACACAACTCTCAAAACCCACAACTCCAAGGGGGAGGTTTTTAATTATTGTCCCAAAGGGCAGCACGTGGAATTCAACACAAAATCCAGGGAGCACCAGGAGGGAAAGCCAGGGGCTCACACACAGGGACAGGAGATGTTCATCTCCAACCCAGCTGAGCCTTTCCCTGACACAAAACAAATACTGCTGGTGTGTTTTAAAGCAGAAATAACCCCCCCCAACAGCCCAGAAATGTCCATTAAACACACTGCTTTATTGCAACTATTTTTCTGGCCTACAAATTGAACCTTTGGTAACCCTCAGGTCACACATTAACCCCAACCTTTTCGTTTTGTATTTTTACTTCAAGAAGTCAGACTGCCTGGGTCCAGCCTCTCCAGAAGAGGAGAGAAGTGGTTTTATTTCGCTTTTTAATTCACATTCTGATCCCGAAGTGATTTTCCAGCACTTATTAGATAAACGTGGAAAGTCATCAGAAAAGTACACTGAGTATTATTCATTTTCTAAAATCATCCTGAATGAAATTTAACACAGGAGGGAAAAAAAAAAAAAAAAGATTATGCCATAAAATGCCTTTTTTTTTTTTCCTCAAATAAACCACTCTGAAAATGATAGGTAATGACAGGCTCCTAATCACCCCAATCCCTTCTCCATTTTGAACTTCCTCTGAAATGATAAGCAAAATAGCTTTTAAAATTACTTCAGGTTTTTTTTTCCTATCACAGATCTTTCAAGAGTAGACTCAGGAGGAGAGCACAACATTATCATCATCAGACATGGCTTGTTGTACATTTTCCCTCACTAAATTGCAGCAGCAGATATTGGGAATAACCAGGTATCCTGGGGAATTTTTCCTGCAGCAAGTTATTTTCATATCATGGTCCATCTATAATTTTAATGCTTATTAAGAGACCAATATAAATAACAGTGCAGAGACTTATATATTTATATAAACCCTTGCAATTGCTCCCCTTTATATTTATAAACCTCAAAGTATTCCAGATTTTAAAATCCTTTCAGATTAACATGTTTAGGGTTTGGACACATCCACTAAGCAGGAAAACTGTGGAAGCTCCTCCAGATCCTAAACTTCTCCTTAATAATCCTTTTCCTGCTGGGTATCAGGAATAAACCAGTGTTATTTCAGCACCTTGATTTTTTTATGAATCTAATTGATACCTTTTCTCTGCACAAAAAGTGAGCTGGAGAAATGCAAAGTTGGGCAATTAGGGGCTGGGCTGCTCCATGCAGCTTGGTGGGGAATTTTAATTTGACCCCAGGAATGCTGGTTGCTCAAGCAGACTAAACAAATGTGATTCCCTTCAGCGTGTGAGGATGGGGGTGTTGAGCTCCCAGCCAGGCTGGCAGGGTTTAATAATAATTCCCACACAGCATTACATCCATGGGCCCTCAGCATTCCCTGCTCCACCCAGGCCCAGGCCTGCCAGGAATAAACTCAACACACTGCAGCAAAATTCTGAATATCTGGGGTTTATCCTGCACAAAGCAGGATTATGCAGGTCTATTATTCACAAGTTTTCATCTGGGATAAGGCATCCTGCATTTATTTGGTGTTACTAACAGGCTGCCTGACTCTGTTCCAGGTTTCTTTGATAGTTCTCCCAAAGCCTGGCCCCGGCCCTGGGTGTCTCCAGGAACGCAGTCACAGATAAACCCTGCAACAATCTGTTTGCCTGGAGACAAAACTTATTTTCCTCTCCCCACTGGAGTTCCTTTCATGCCACCTGGTTTAGATAAGCTGCTCAAGTTTGGCCTGCTCGGGTTTGAACAGCTGCTCCTTGAAGATGAAGGGGCAAGGCCAGGAACAGTTAATAACTTTCTTAACTGGAAACACCATTGAATCACTCGTGTTCCTCCCACCAGATTGCGTAAAACCTCCTCAGTGTTTAAGTCTGACCAACCTTTTAACCAGAAAGGGCAATCCCAATTGAGATTTTCCTGTCCTGGCACCAATTTCTCTCAGAAGTGTCCCCCTGGCTTCCAGCCAAAGCTACAAAAGGCATTTATTGGAGCCAAATTTTGAGGTAGGGGAAGGTGCGTGTGGAAAATTCAAGACAACAACCCAACTCTGTGTAGGTTTATACCTACAATGCACCAGGGCATTCTCCTTTCCCTGATTCAGAAACACCACTCTTGCACTCCAACCTCTGCTTGACCGTGAGGGGATCACGGGAAACGCCCTCAAAGCCTTGCTGAAGTCCAGGTACACAACACCCACTGCTCTCCTCTTGCCCACCCAGCCAGCTGTCCCTCCACAGAAGGTCAAGCAGGATTTCAGGCCAGGCAGGGGAAGATGGACCTTATAGGGTCACAGCCTTAGGGAATGGGATGGGGTGGAAAGGACCTTAAAGTTCATCCAGTCCCACCCCCTGCCATGGACAGGGACACCTTCCACCAGCCCAGGTTGCTCCAAGCCCCATCCAACCTGGCCTTGGACACTTCCAGGGATGGAGTAGCCACAGCTTCTCTGGGCAACCTGCAACCTCCAACCTCCCCCAGCCTTCTCAGCCCTGGGCTGGAGAACTCCCATCTCCAGGCCCCTTGGAGGGCTCCTCCTGGGGCAGGAGCCTGGTGGAGCCTGTGCTGTCTCACCCCCTGTCCCAGGGGCTCAGAGGGGAGGGGACGGTGTCTCTTCAGAGGAGTTGGGGAGAGGAGGAGTGCAGGACATGGAGGGTGGGCCTTCCCTGGACATGTGCAGGGCCATGATCAGCTCTAGGACACTACCTGGATCTTTGATCCTACCTAAACCTGTCAGATGCCTGAGCAAAGCCCACATTCCTTGGGCTCAGCCCAGCTTTGACAGGACAAGCCCTCTGCAGGGACTTATCTCCTTCAGTTGCTCTGAGCTCAGGCAGAGCCAGGGTGGGAGCCTAACCTGAGCTCCAGAGAGGTCTGTGCCTGGAATTGTCCCTCTGATCCTGACCCTGAGCTGCTGATGGGGCTTTCTGGCTTCACATCCAACCAGGGACTCATGTGGTGCTCCAGGATCTTGGACCATCTGTCCGTGATCCAGCTCTGGTTCACCCTGGACAGCCCATGGCTCCTGCCTGTCCTGCTCTGGTTCTCTGCTCCCACCTTAAATCACCTTGTTTTACTGTTCCAGTTGCTTCACCTTTTCTTACAGAGTAAGAAAATAAAAAAAAAAATCTGTCTGGATTAACACCAAATGATGCTGGCATTTTACAGAGAGCATGGAAGACAACAAAAGTGACAATTTTCTAAAGCAAAAGCACTATTACAGCCACAGTAACACCTATCAAGGAAAAATCTGTTCCTTAAAGCAAGGAATAAATTTTAATATAAAGTCCCATCAGCCCAAGGTGGTACCAATTAATCAAAACAATTCACTTGCAGAGTCTTCAAATTCTCTGGTTTTTAAATGGTAATTTTTCTCTTACTTGCTATTCCAATGTTGGCACAAAGGGGGTTTAAGCTGATTTTCATCCAATCTTAAAAAACAGATGTTAAGTGTAGTTTAAAATAGTTGGGATTGTTTACTCCTCTCAGTCCCACCTGCCAATTCAAATACTGAAAAAATGATTAAAAACAGTCCTAGTGCCAAAATGAACACCTCTCACAGGCCACAGGCACAATGCAGAGAAATACCAAAATCACTGGTCTTTTAACAGAGTATGAATAGGGGGCAATCAGCAAACTCCAAGTATGTCCTGGATTCACATGCCCACACCCCCCCCAAGTGTGCACCTTAATAAAATTAAACACTCATTAACTGCAAACAGTCCTGGGAGTTTTTATGAAGACGTTGAGTTAATTGCATTTGAAGCACAACAGATGCTTAGTATTCAGTCCAAATACTGTTTTTCCTATATCCTGAGTGTATATATTTGTGTAGGTCCATACAAACACTCCTCAGGTAACCCAAGGAACTAAAACATATCAGCCAAAGGGTTTCTGATTCCCCACAAGCCAAAAACCTCAGCAATTCCAGAGAGGAAACGTTGCACTGGTGCCACAGCAAACACCCTTTCTGCCTCAAACACCTCAGTTTGTAACGAAAACCTTTTTTAAAGTTGACAAATATATTTTTTTCTGCACCAAAGTCCTCTTCCAGGAGAGCCTCCCAGCCAGCCCAGAGCTGCCCAGGGGAGTAAATGCTCCCCCAGTGGTGCCTCAGGCCGTGCCCCAGGGCAGTAGGGCAGGGGTCAGAGCTCCACATTCCTGCCAGCAGGAGATAAGGGTCTGCAGAGGGAAAAGAAAACAAACACCAAACCCCAGAGCTCCCAGCACTGCCCACAGCACCTGAGAAGGCAGAAACCTTGGAAAATGTCAGCTCTGTGTTCCCCCCCTGTGCCAAACTCAGGAGTAGAGGATCAGCACGAGGCACAGGGGGGGCGGAAGCATCACCGCGTCTACAAAGCCCGGCTTAAGGAAGGAGAGTTTAACAAACCTCAACCACAAAACTCATCTAGTGCTTTGTTTTCGAGGTGTTTTGTGCTTTCCTCTTTCGTTTCCAGAACGTTGTGAGTGTTTCATGAGACTCCCAAGGAATTTCAATCAAACACAAACCACCAAGCTGTAATTTTTAGTCATCTCCCTCCACAGCAGTAACGGCACCTGCCTGCAACGCACACTGAAACAGAGCACAATGCACACCAAACCAGACCATAATGCTCACAAAAATAGCTCAGAATGCACACTGAAATAGAGCACTTCTGTCCAGCTCTGCCCCACAACACCAGAAATGAGAACAAAGTGTGGCCACGTGCGTCTGGCAGTGGCAATATGCACAGACCCACCTGGGGATGCTGCTGCCTCTTACGCTCCAAAAGGAGTTTCCTACCTGTCTCAGTCCTCTGGGTTAAATTTAAGCAAAAAACCATTCCTGGTATTGCAAGGGCTGCAAGGTGCAGTTTGCTTGGCAGAAAGTTCTACAGGTCCCTCATCCCGGTGGAGAAATTGCTGAGTAATTTCTCCTGCTGAACCCATCAAGTGCCAGGAATTTCGTTTGGGATCACAGCAATTCACAGCTCCTGACTCTGCTGTCACAGACCCCACAAGGAATTCTGGCAGGACACAGCAAGTTTTGCACAAAAGGCATTAAGATCTCACAACAGAAGCTGGACAAGGAGACAGGTTTGCCTTACCCAACTTGCAAGGAAAACTCAGAGTTAGGCACTGTAAAATCAGCTTTAAAACACCAAGGCTCCAACAGGGCAGATGCTCATTTAATGAAATAACACCAAACAATCTTGTGTATCTTGAAGTGTCTGTTTTATCAAAACACAGGTTCATGCAGAGCATCCTCAACATCATCTACTAGATGGCCACAGACATACCAGAAATGTCATCTCCTCACTTCCCCCTCAGCTCTAATTAATCTAATTCCTCAGAGCACACCCTCGATGGGGCTCGGGGAAGCTCCAGCTGCTGCTTTGTTTCCTGAAGTTCAAGTGAATCAAAAAGTGAATTATAGACATTGTTTATCACTGAATTAGAAAGTCATGGAGTGGTCTGGGTGGGAAGGAAGCTTAAAGCTCATCCAGTCCCACCCCCTGCCATGGGAAGAAACACTTCCCACCAGCCCAGGTTGCTCCAAGTTTATCCAGTCTGGCCTTGGACACGTCCAGGGATGGGGCAGCCACAGCTTCTCTGGGCAAAGCACAAGGAAACTAATCCTGCTGCTCCCCAGCTCCGAGGAAACCACAGTGGCAATAAACCCACCAGCATGAGGATGTGCTTAAAAACATCAGAGGTGGTTCTTCTGCTTTTATAGGTAAAAAAAAAAAAATAGAAAAAAAGAGATCAAATGTTATATGAAAACAGTCGGGACTTCAATGAGTTCATTATAAAAGCCTTTCACAAACATCAGGCAAGATGACAGAAATTAGGAAATACCTTGAGCCAAGTCAAACTGGCCCCACTCACCCCAACTACAGTAACCATCTGCTTTTGGTTGCCTCTGCACTCTCACAGTGCTGTCCAGAGAAAGTGAACATGGAGTGGGGGGAAAAAAAGGATTATTTACAGCAATTCTCCTCGTACTTGGATGCTCCACTCAAATATTCTGGCTGTTTCAAGAGCCTGGTAGAACTGACTTTTGTAAGATGAGCACAAAAAGCAAACAGGAGAGGGGGGGATGTAAAAAAAAATTTTAAAAATCAGTTTTTTTCCCCCCCTCAGCCAGAACACAGTGAGGAGAACACGGTGGTGAGGCAAAGGCAGAGTGAGCTAATTACCAAGTACACAGCTGCTCATACCTGGCATAAAGCAGAAGGAGGAAGGGGGGGGAAAAAAAATCCTCTGAGTCATCAAACGCAGCTCCTAAATCTGGAAAAGCCTTACAAAAATAAACTTGTACGGAGAAGGGACCAGCTTGGGAGAAAAATGCAACACAGATAAAAAGATCATTATTTCAGAACTAAAAAAAAAAAACCACCCTATTTCCAGTTTGAAAGGAAAAAAGTTTTTTTGGCAAGGCAGTTACTAAATATGTCATCTCATTAAAAACACTCCTTGTGGTTCGCTGGGGCAGAACCAGCAGAGATCTTCTACCAGATTCTTTTTATACATCAGATGCTGGAAGGGGGTGGGAGGGAGTCATTTCTAACCCGATTTAGAACACCCTTCTTCCTCTCCACCATCAGCAGCACTTCTTACAAACACCTTCAACGTGCCCACAACTCCAGAGAGTCGGGAAGAACTCGGTGGAAGTTTTATGCCCTACTTTAAATAGGAGGAATGATGCCCAACTCCCCAGTTTTGCAGACAAGGGCACACAAAGATACAACTCTATGCTGTGGTAGAACAGCACTTTTCTTTTGCTGAGCCCCCACTTGTATAATTTCTCATCTATTCTGGAAAACAGCAAATGAGAATTTGAATTATTAGTAGCAAACTCAAGAGAATTCGTAGTAAAAGCACACATTTTTGCTTCTTCACAGAGCACATTCCTTGAAAATTTTATTTTTTTCATCCTTTTTACTGACTTTAGAGTCTCCCTTGGTTCTTCTGGGGGTCATTTCTTAGAGTCACACACACGGTTAGTGCTGAAATTATATTGCTTTGGCTGTTAAATCCGAAGGTATTTAAATTAAAAAATGAAATTAAAAAAAGATAGGAGCTGAAAATTTAAAACCAGGTGTGAGCTGTTGGGGAGGCAGGGGAGAGAAGGGTGTTTGCTGCTGGTTTTGGGAGCTCTGTGTGGTTTGGTTTTTTAATTGGGTGCCTTCAGAGCTGTAAGTTCTAGATCACCTCTACTCACACAACTGAATGAGCACTGACCTACATCCTGTCAGGAAGACTCAGGAAACTGAATTCCCCTCAGTTTTCCTATTAGAGTTTTTTGATCCAACGTTCAGACACTGGAATTAAAACTATTCCTGAGGAGAAATGCATCAGCTGCAAAACCTGACCCCGCCAGAAGCTGCAAAACAGCCCCGTCTCGAAGGCCTCTTCCCACCTAAATGGTTCTGTGACTCTGTGAAAACACATTTAAAACAGAGCTATGGAATATTTTGAGGCAAAAATCCCTGTTTCAATTATCCTCCAGAAGCTCTTAGAAACACAGTGGAAATCTCCTTTATGCCCAAACCACCGGAGCCCCCTTCAAAGTTTGGGTGGTTTGTAGTCCCACATCTCTCCCCTCACTTTGCTTCAGGTTCATTTCAAAAGGAAATAATTAGATTCACAATTAACATTCCAAAGGATCTCTTGTTTCTTGCTAATCATTTACCCAGTGACAAGGCAGGAGCAGGTTCATAAGCTCAGGAACCCACACAGGGGGGAGTGTGGAAGGACAAACGTGGTAATTTGACTTATTTATCTCTTTCAAATAAAAATCCCCACATTTGAGTTTGGTTTGGCACTTTTAATCCATCCTGATTATTTTACCAAATTTTTGGGTAAAAGCAACATCCAGGAGCTCACAAAATGCAGCAGGTGAAGTGAAAAAGGCCAAGTTTTACAGGGACAATTTCCCAATTTCCTCTCAGACTGGCCTTGTACTCCCAAATCTTGCATTTCCAATCAAAATTTGTCGACCTCTAATAAGTCTCTTTTTGATATTTTCTCCCCTTGATGTCTGGACTGATTATCAGTAAAAACAAGTTCCTTTTTTCCTTACTCTGACTGCACAGCATCTCCCCAGAGCAGAATTCCCAGGGCAGACAGCAGGAGACTGACTTTTCTCACAAGGAAAAAAAAAACCACAAACCCAAACAAAACCCCAACCAAACAAGTGGAGAAGAAAAGAAAAATAATCACATATTCTATGACTGAGCGCTGCTATTTGACAAAAACAATTATTTCTGCTCAATTGCAGTGTAATTCTGCCTTCACCTCTGCTGCATTTCACAAGGTCTCCTTAGCAGGTTTAATCAAATTTTCCAGGATCTCGTTAGATATTCAAATAAGGACATGCCCCCTTAATTTGCTCAAAGGAAAAGGGCTGGATTAAGGTTTGCTTTGTCTCCTTTGTTCAGCATTAAGTAATTAGATTTTCCTTGTTGTTACAGAGGGGATAAACATGTTGCTCATTCGTGATCTAAAAATCAAAGCTGCTCCCTTCTCCAGGTTTTACCCACCGAAAAGTTTCTTCCAGGTGGATACTCAGGGTGAATCCATGGAATGGGAATGGGTGAGTAAAATACCAGTGCAAAGAAAATAAAGATATCCACTATATTAGATGGAGCAAACACAAATAATTACCTGAACCATCCATAGCCCCACCAAAAAAAAAAACTTTGGTAAAATAATAAGGATGGATCACAAGTGACAAATCAAACTAAAATATTATTTTAAAGAGAAAAACTAAAATATTTTTATTTTCGAGAGATAAATAAGTCAAATGAATGATGTCCCTATTTTTCAACACCACAAACCTGCATAGAGAGCTCAGCCATTATTATCACCCCTGACTGTAAACCACCTCCTGTGGTTCAGAAAATACAACCTGGCTCCAAAGTGGTTGTTTATCCATCCAGTTCTTTCTTACACAAAAAGAAAGAAACAAACAAAAATAATAAAAAATGCATCACCTCCCCAGCTGAGTTCAGAAAGAGCTGGGGAAAAGGGATATATAAACTGCAGGCTCAAGGAAGGGTGACAGAGCCTGGAATTCAGAGCACACCACTCACTCTGAACAACAAAAGCACCACTTGGTGCTGTTATAAATTAATACCCCCAGATCATTCACAAAGTACAGTTTTTAGAGACACCCTGTGTGTTCACAGCATTCAATATTTGCCACAGCAAATAAATCTCCAAGCCTAATATATGTATGTTCTCTAAATCCACTCCCAGGGAACGTCTGAGCAGGGCTTGAGCTCGGCAAGGTTTCCACACTCCCCCTCTGCTTTACACTTCCTGAAAATGTTTATTTTAGTTGCTGTTTTCCACCGCTGTTGTGACTCCTGTCACTTGAAACAGCCACAAAGTGTCAGCACAAAGCCAGGAGAACAACAAGACAAAGCTTAGAAAGAACAAAGCCCACTTTGAAATCTGAAAACACCTGTATAAATACTTCTTTTTTTGGCTGGGGGGGGGAAGAAAAATAACCCAAAACTTCTTCAAGTGAAGAATCAACCCCCCCTAAACATATAAATTCGAGTGAAACAGCCTGGATAAAAACAAGGAAGTTCAAGTGCACTTATAGTGGATAATAAAAGGAATGGTTTGTTTGCTATCTGCAGTGATTTTTTTCCTATGAAAACATTCACCAGAAGACAAATATTTAATATTACTCAAAAGCAACAGTCCCTGTTTAAAGCTATTCTGTAAGAGCAACAACTCTGTTAAGCAGGCAGTGTTTATAACAAAAACGTGCTTTTTATATCAGACAGTTTGTGCAAACTCGGCAACATTTCCAGCCCAGTACACTCTGTACCAACAGGGCTTGCCAGAAACTCAGCACTCCAGAGGCATTTCCCTGTTTGTTAACTATTTCTTTCAAAAGGAAAAGGACTGATCGTGGCATTTCCAAACCCTCTCCAAGAGCATTTCAACAAGAAATCACTTTGCCTCTCAAAAACAAAAGGAAAGACTAATGTAAACATAATCAATATAAATATAATCAATATAATAACAGCAGAATAATTTCTGCTATGTAAATCAGAAGCTGATGGTTTAGTTTTAAGCCAGAAGGACACCAAGCCAACCATTACCACAGTACTTACAAGGCTAAAACCTCTTGGATACTGACCCTTGTCAGCAGTAAAGGCTTCTTATCTTTTCCCATCTCCATTCCAGGGAATGTCCAAAAGCCCCTTTGCATTCAGTAGTGGTGCCCATTTTTTAAAAAAACGCTTAAAATACTGATGAAATGTTAAAATATTTAGGAATTTCAAGGGAGAAGGGTAGTTGATGTTACAATTCCATGGAAGGGCAGGACCACAGGCATTGCCTCACACGACCACAGCGCGGTTCAGAGTGGAAAACCACCCCGGATCACGAAGGAAATGGGCATCCACAGCAAAAAACCTACACAGCTCTGACGGCTGAATCTCTTCAAACCTCAAAACGGGGCTGAATCATGAGGAATTCCAACTTTTATGGGTGATTTCCAGCCATTTGGCCCCTGCCCGTGCACCCGTCCCGACCCCGCAGCGGAGGAACACGGGGCACAGCAGCTCAGTGAGCCCGTGTGGGACACGGGTGTTTTACCTGCCCCCAGAGCCCAGGGGCAGCAAATCTCTCACACCCTCAAAACAGCATGGCACAAACCCATCTTGGCACAACAAGCCTTCTGTCTCTGGAGGGCAGAAGCCACCAGGGACTAAAGTCCTCCCCACCGCAGATAAATGACCAATCAAGCTATCAGGGTATAATTTAAGAGTAATCAATAAATACAGGGCAGCTCTGATCACCAAGTCCTTGCTCACTCTGCCAGGTCTGCTAAGGGAAAACCAGATTATTTTGGCAGCAACAAAGCCAGGCCCTCAGCTCCACATCCACACCCCCTGACCCCAGCCTGGGACCAAAGGGCTGAACTGAGTCACTCATTGAGTTTAAACTAATTCAGAGCTGTGCTTGGGGAGGGCTTCTGGTCCAGCCAAAACCACCCCCTGAATTTCACACATTGTGGGCTACAGGACCTTCAGCCCAACTGCTCTGACCTGCTGAACTGCCTTTATTTCACTGAATTATCTACTGACAGAATTATCACCTCTGGAAAACCCAATCCACCTTCACAAAAACCTGATATCGTACTTTTTGGTTGTGATGGCCATGCCTGCCACTTCTTTTGTGTCTCACCCTCCTGGACACTGCACAGCACAGTTAATTCTTTGCAAAGCTTCCAGTAAATAAAGTACCATTGTATAAACAGCCCCTTTTTCACAGCACACATTTTTGAAAACTCCCTCTACCCACTGGGCAGCTGCCACCCCGAGCAGAAGCCCCAGCCAAAGTCAGGGCAGATGGCACAAAGTTCTGTGAGTCCCCACTTTCTGTACGGTTTCATCTGGTTACAAAATGTTATATTTCTCACATATGACGGGGATTTACATCTGCAAATGCTCAACATGTCCCAGTGACAGGCTGAGGCCACGCTGACTGTGTGTTTTGTACACACTGACAACAACCACAGCCAACGAACCTCGAGGAGTCTTTTGTACTCCAAATGCACTCTGTACTCTTTTCTAATATATTTACACAAAATATCTTAACTCCTTCCATTTTCTTCAACCACTGTGTAATCAAAGGCTTTTAAAAAGTTACAGTTGGTGGGATTTCAGGGTTGCATTTTTCCTTTTGTTCCTTTTTTCTTTTCATTTATTTATTTATAATCTCATCCCAGATGTGGCATCAAATGCACACAGCGGGATGTCCTTAAGCATTACTTTGTAGAGTTCTTTGTGTCAGCATCCAACACTCTTAATCACATGAGGATTAGCAAGAAGACTTAGCTGGGAGTAGTGTGAGCAACAAAAGAGGAAAATGAGTATCTGCTGCTTTTAAACATTTCCACAACACCTCTGCTTTGCACAGTTCCCCCAGAACAGAGAGACGAGGTGGAGCCAAAACCAGGTTTAACTTTCATTTATCATTTCATTCCCTCCTTGTTTATCCCAGCACAGAAAAGCAACCCTGGACCAGAACTCCCTCCTCCTCCTGCCCCATATCCTGGAGACACATCCTGGATAACTGCACAGCTTAAGAGTGCTGAGGAAACTGGGACTGGGTGGCCAGGGGGGAAATGCTGAGGCACCTCCGAGTTCCTGGTTACAAATCCCAAAGCCAGAGCAGCCACTGGTGTGGCTGGGAACAGCCAGAGGACAGGGAGCATAAGGATTTGAGAGTCCAACATTCCAACAGAACTTGTGCACTTCAGGACACAAACAATTCCACGTGTGAAAGGCAAACAAGGTGGCCTGGAGTGGTAACTGCCCTGCACAGGCACCAGGGAATTGTCCACGTCTATCACAGGTCCCACGAAAATCTGTTCCCAAACCCACACAATGGTTTGGCAATGCCGACCCCAGCAACCACAGAAAGCCTCTGGCAAGCTGTACAGGTAACAAGAAACATCATTTTTAGGACACAGTCATTCATTATTCATCCTGACACGTTACTTTAAATGGATACCTGGGATTAAACAGCCACAACTCCAAAAATTCACAGCCTGTGTGGTCAAGTATAATATTGAAACTCCAGGACAGAAGTGGATCTGCTGACAACACAACTTCAAGGAAAGAGAGGAATAAAAACCTTCCCCTCAGACACATATGGACTAACAGAAAATTAACAGGAGTTTGTTCTCCCATGAAATTATGAGACAGCACAACATTATAAAAGTCATCTTATATGCAGAGCCCTTAAAGCTGAATTAACAGAGGACTATTGCATAGTTACTGCTAGTTATAATTTTAAATACATTAAAACCTCTACTTCCCCAGACCAATATTTAAAATAAACAAGAAGCAGCAGGCAAGCACAGCCACTTCATTAAAGTGATTACAGAGACTCTCGAACCAAGACTTAATTTGAATTAATAGTAAAGATAAAATTGAATGCACAGACACGCTGTAGAGAAAGAATGAAGTTCTGAAGAGAATGAAGTGGGTTGATGGTATCACACCCCAAACACCTGATGAATTCATTAAACACAAATGCTCCCCTTGGCATATTCCATGATACAAGACAAGCAGTTCACACTTGAAAGATCAGATGGATATCAAGCTGACAAATAAACAGTGAAAATCTTCACAGCTGCAGGACACAGGCAGAGAGTTCAGTAAAGAAAGCAGCAAATTTGTATTTGAAACTATGACAGATATTAGCCAAAGTACCAATACCAAATGTGATCAGTTCCAATAAACAGATATGGCACTTCTAGGGAGAACAGGAGTCACTTGTGACACTGCCCGAGGTCCCAGAGCTGTTATCTCTGCTCTCCAGGGCCGTGGGTTGCTCCTTTAAAGCGCTGCCCTGGAGCTGAGAGCCACTTTCCCCCAGCCACATCCCCAGGGGGAGGACCCTGAGCCCATCAGTTACATGAACTACTCCTCTAGTCTTCTTCACCCCAGCAGAGCAGCTAAAAATATGCCCCAAGACGTAAAACTGCAGTGCCATCAAAGCACTTTTGCTGGAACAGAGGAGCCGACGATTTATGGGCTCTTTGGTTTCGCCTGCTTTTATCAGGCTGGTTGGTTGAAAGAAAATGCACACATAATTACTTAATCCCATTAAAACAGAGACAAACGACAGCACAGAACTCCCCAGCTCAGCAGTTTGAGCAGAGGAAGGTTCTGAACTCCCAGTAATGAATCACTGGAGCCTTCTCAGCTCCTTCACGGCCCCGGGGATTTCAGCTGCATCAGCACCACGACTCTGGCACCTCCCAGCCAGCTCCAGAATGTGGGACTGGGGATAAGGGATAGCTGCCCCAGCTTTCCCAAGGTATGAGGAATCCAACTTTGTCAAGTGATAACCTATCAATTAAACTGAGCAAGTAAATCCACAAGAAAACACAGGGGGGAAAAAAAGTCAGTTGCTTCTTTCAGCATTTGGGGAGGACAAGCAGGAGGATTGGCTTTTTCTTTGAACATGGCACAGATAGAAATGCACTATTTTGGCCAGTTTTGAGTTTCAGAAACTTACAGAAACTCCTGTTCGGTGCATTATGTTAACAGATAAAATGTAAACTGCGCTGGGTTCCTGAGGAGGGAAGGGTAAAGCAAACAAACATTTTCCCAGAGGATGTGAAACACAGGTTTGCTGGTAGTTTTACTGCTGGGAAATAAATCAGTGTGTAAAGTAATTGTAAAACCTCGCTGGAGAACTGAAAACTGAACTCATGTAAATTCCCATTAAATGCAAAATTACTTCCTCCAAGACAGTGGTGGTGGGGTTTATACATATATACATATATTTAATGTTTCTTCAAGCACCAGGATCTTTTGGTCCCACTGTTAACACACAGTGATTTGAGCAGTGTCCCACACAGGGACCCTACACCAGCTGTGTCATGTCTGCTAATTACACTTTATGGGATCACTGAGAACCTTCCAGGACAAGGCCAGGCAGGAATCCAGATCCCAGAGCTGGAGGGATTAGGAATTCCAGCTTCATTTTTGAAACTAAGCAGTGACACTCTCACATTTTTCTTCGCACTTTCCAGGCCTTAACTGTGGTTTACAGCAAAAGAAATGGTAATAAAATAATGCTTATTATGGACTGGTTTAGTTTAGGAAAAAGCAGAAAGGGACTGAGCAATAATCCCACATCCATCTGGGACGGGAGTCCTCTGTAGTGGAGTATTTATTGTATCATGGAGCAACAAAAATCTCACTTTGCTTCATATAGAAAATCCAAATTGGACTCCCAGCTGAGGGCTGTCAAGGACAGCAATGGAACCCTTAAGTTATCTTTAACTTATTAAAAATATATAGTTAATGCAAAATAAACATAAAATGTCATCTTTCAATAAGCACTTTAAAACAAACCTATAAAGCTTCTGTCAAACATACATTCCTCTTGATCCCTTTGGAAGCAGCAGAATTCCCAGGCACATTGAGGAGAGGAAGGAGCAGGATTTTCCCCATGTCTTTAGGGAGCTTTAAAGAAGATGTATGAAACTCTTACAGCCATGCAAGGAAAAAACCAAACCACTGCACAATCATATTTTCATCACCTATGACTGGGAGTTTCCCTTGGTGTAAAAAGGCATTATGTTATTTGTGTTTCAGAAGAGACAGAATGTCACAGATAAATAGAACCACAGAAATGCTTTATTGAAAATATGGTGTTTATTCCCTGCAGTCCTGCTTAGAAACTTCCATACCTGCCACCTTCTGAGGTTGAGTTTATCCCTACACACACCTAAGAGAGGAACTTCACACTCCCCTTTCTCTGGGAACGAGGGGCTAACTCTGCCTGGTTATTTGTACAACCCACCCATCAATTCATTACACTAATCTGTAACACACCCTGACCCCTCCAGCTTCAGAACTGCTCCAAAGCAAGGAATGCCCTGGGATTTGCTGCAAAAACTGGCAAAGTGTCCTAAAGAACAGGGATCAGGGCTGGGAAGGTTTAGCAGGAAGGGCTGTTTTCAGGGTGCAGGGGCTGCAAAGGGGACTGAGGGAACTGTGAGGGAACCTGAGGGACTGTTCCAGGGCACAATTCCAGCTGGGAGAAGGCAGGAGAGAGGGAGCCGAGGGCTGGGAGCTCAGCCTGGACTAGAAACTGGGCCTTGGCTCAGCCCAGACTGCCCAGCCCAGGGGAGACTCCAGGGTGGACTAGATCAACCCAAAGCCAAACTCCAGGGTGGATTAGATCAACCCAAAGCCAAACTCCAGCGTGGTTTAGATCAACCCAAAGCCAAACTCCAGCGTGGTTTAGATCAATCTGAAGGCAGCAGCATCTCAGCACCGTGCCTTTAGTGTGTGCTTTCCCTTCCAGCTACTCGTTTAACTCTTGAAAAAAATCAATTTAACACCATTTCACTCCAAGTTCAAGTTGTCATTATATGAGTGGCTGCAACACGCACATGTTTGGGTTTTTTAACCAATGGACTAATATTTAATAATTAATTATAATAATTATAATAATTAAATATTTAACATTTAGCCAACTGAAGAACTCCACTGTTTTCTTCTCCTATCGAAATCCCCCGTTCCCAGGGGCAAAGAGCAAAGGTAAGAATTCCACCTCGTTCTTAGCCTATCCCATGTTCTGCAGCTCAGCTGTTTTCCACATGCTCCTCCTCCTAATTCAGTGGTTTTGTTTCCATATTTACAAGAGGCTGCTTTGGAAAGGACCCATTCCAGCCTCAGCACCGGTGGATTCAGTAATCCTTAGGAAGAGACTCCAGGTTTCCAAAGCTCCCTTCCTCAGGCACTGGCTGCTCTCAGATTTCATGGCTGGTCCCCCACCCCCTGAGCCTCTGAGCAGATCCCAAAACTGCCACATGGACTCATTTCCAGCTACCCAAGGTACTTGTCTTACAGATTCCTTGGATAAGTAACTGCAGGTGGATAATTAAATCCACTTAAAATGAAACCGGTCCCAGAATTGGGGGGTATAAAAGAATTCTGTACTAAGATTTATAACCTTTAATAGGAACTTGATAACAAAGAAAGTAGCTTTTATGTAATGGAAAACATCTCCCTCTAAAGAGAAATGATGTGTTAACGTCAGCAGAGTCATGTTCCTGTGTTTTCTGTTTGCAATCCAGAACCCTGTTTGTCACTGAAAGTTCATTAACTATTCTAAAAGTGGCCTTACCAAAAAGCAATTGTACACGATTTTATCATTATCATTATTATTTTTCAAGTCTAAATTCACCAGTGGAGCTTACCCTGTGTTCTTGGAATTACTCAGAATGTGAAAATACAAACATCTGCATTAATAGAGCTCATTACTGATTTCACTTCAAGCTAACTTAGATTTACTTCATACAGTTAAGTGAGTTCATTTCACTGGAAAAAATAATAAAAAAAGAGATCCCCTGAAGCAAAAAACAAAAAAACCCACATCAACTACTGGGGCTGATACTGCCCAACACATTGCTGAAAAATAAATTCTTCTGATTGGACTTTTTTTCCCCGTTTCCCCCCTTTCCCCAGCAGCACTTTTAAAAATGCAGCCTTTTAATGATTGTTTAATTTTCATATAAGTAGAATATAAATCCTTTACATACTGCTTTGCTGCAGCTGCACTATAATGTCTCGTTTTTCATGGAAAACCCCTAATTACGTGGTTCACCGAGTTGCCTGTGGTAACACATCAATTTTATTTACATTCAGAAGTTGGACTCGGGTTTGTTCTCAGCACTCCAGTTAATCCCGGGCACATTTCGGACAATAGTTCTCTCTCATTCATTAGTGACACCTCTCTCTGCTGTTTTGGGGAGGGAGTTGAGCTGTTTGGAATCTTGCTGGGGATTTCCAGCACTTTCCAGGCAGCACTTTTGTGGCACTGGCTCCATCCCACCTCAGATATCCCAGATTTGCTGTAATATCCTGGCCTGGCTGGAATATTTCTGCCCAAGGACCATTAGCTGCTCCCTACACAAGGCAGCTCCTCCTGCTGCCCAAGGAATGCCAACCCATTTTCCCACAAAAAAAAAACACAAGGGAAGAAACAATAACTATTGTGTGGCCAATAAAACCTAAGGATTAATTACTCCAAATTTCAACTGTTTCAACTGAGCTGAGCTTATATTTGCAAAGCAGAAAGATGGGATTCAGTAGAGAATTTCCTGGCTCTGCCTTTGTCAGAGCCTTCAAACTGTTTTCAGAAGGTAATTTGCTGCAATTAACAGGAAAAATGCTGAATTCCCAGACAGGAAAAAACCTAAAATGTTAATTCTTGAGTGATACAAATAGAATAAAGTATTAGAAAGTGTTAGTTAGGCTATTTTACACAGGGCCCTTCGGTAGAGGTCAGAGTTTTTGGTGGCTTTAGACAGTGGAAAGAGGGAAATGCTGCACGTGGGAATGGTCCATGGAATATCCTGAGCTGGGAGGGACCCAGAGGGATCAGTGAAGTCCATTTCTGACCAGAATTGGTAATGAATTCATGAATGCCACACATACTCATTTGATCCTGCCCCGAACACTGAGATTCACTGTTCATGTGCAGAGAAAACCGCTGAGGCAAAGGAGAGCTGAGGAAAAGGTAAGTGCAAGCAGAATTCCAAAGGGGACACTCCATCTTGATTACTTGCAATAAACTACTCCTGCCTTTGTTGTCTACAACCATAAACCAACTTTAAAAGCAGCAGAAGAAGCTGGAGCCCTGGGAAGAACACTTATTTTTAAAAGAAAACAAAACAAAATGAAGACATCTCTTCCAGACACAATAAGGCTCTTGTCAACCCCGTGTGTATAAAAGGAGTTGGCATTTTCCCATGAAGCAATTCCTTAATCCCAAATGATGGCATAATAACCTCATTTAATATGCCTCCTTAAAAGAAAAAGTTTATTTTGTCTAAGCTGAACTTCCACTGGCAATCACTGGCCACCAATTAACAGTGTCAGATAGAAGGGTCACAGCACAATTCTGCCAGCTGAGAGAGGATGAATTCACTTTTCAATCCCATCCTCCGGCCCAGAGGATGGAAAAGTTTAACTTTGTTTTTGTGTCTTTGGGAATAATCTCTGCCAGGCAATTAAGAAAATGCAAATGACTCGTCTTATTGAAAATAATCAAGCCAGAAACAAGACTTTTCAGTAACTTAATATTCCAATAAAGTCTTGTGTCATCTGAACCTACTTGTTAATTCCACTCGGCGCTGGAGAACCGGCAATTAACCATTTTCAGATTTCACTTCAAATTATTAATAAGTGGTGCTCAGCTGCTTGATATTCAGAGCTGCTTTTCCAACTGAAAGCCTTCAAAAATACTTGCATTTCGGCTCCTGTGAGATTCCTTTGATTCCTTGTGCCTAAACTGCTTTTCCATACATCGGCTGCTCTCTTCTCAGCAACACTGGTTATGGGGTTTATGGAGTTATACCCTGTTCATTTTACAGCAAAGAGGGGCTTATTCTTCATTTCATGCATTGCTTCACACACTTAAAACATGGTTTGAACAGGCAGGAACGTCTTCTCATTCCATACTGAACATATCTCACTGCAAAGCAGCTTAGAACATACCCTGTGATCCCTGACAGAGCTCCCAGTTCCTCGCGACTGCAGAAATAAAACAGCACCTTGAAAGAAACTTAAATAGACCCCTAAACTGCAATAGAAAGTAGATTTTCCCCTCCTTTATTATCCTTTACATTAGCAGAAACTATCAAGTTTTCCATTATTTTTCTTTTAATCCCAAATAAATGCTGAAAAACACCAACCAGTGAACATTTACAGGTTAAACATTGACTTGATTTAGGTGCCTTGAGTGATAAATTAAACTCTGAAATCCAGCAGTTACTAAGCGAGCATCCAGAACCCTTCCTAGTGGTAATTAAAAAATACCTAAACTGAGGTTTGGGGCAGGTTACTCCCCTCAGGAAACACCCCTGAAAACAGAGTTGGTGTGTTCTGGTTTCCTGGAGGTGAAAATTTACCCACTGGTGTTTTTCAGGTAGAGAAACAACAGCAAGAGAGCCCCAAGCACATGGGGTAACATGGACCCCTTGCACACAGTCCTTCCCACAGCCAACACTTTCCCCTCTTCCCTTTTATCAGCACATGGGGATTGACTGGGTCAGCCTGATATGCCAAGAATTCATAAACAGGAATGAGCTGAAGCTCCACGTTTTTCCTGTCACAGCTCAAATTCCAACGGCATTTTTAAACTCGCCAAGCTGGGAAGATCACGTGTAGGGATCTTTCAGGAAAGACTGACCTAATTGATTCAAGATAATCTGTTCTTCATGAGTTTCCAACAAAATCCTCGTGTTCTACAGGCAATACAGCAGGAGGTGTATTAATATCTTTTTTGGGGGGAAGCAGTTCCAGCAATTAATGGATCAAGTGCAGATCCTGCAAATCCAAGTGGATTTCCAGATGGAAATCCCAAATAACCTTCCAGAATCAGTGATTTCAGGCAAACAGGCTACTAAGCTCATAGAAGGCTGCAGTTTTATTTGAGAAATTATCAAACACTTGGAATCTTATACTTCTCAAGATCCTGTCTCATGTCCTGACAGCTTTCCAGAGGCACCTCTCAGCAGTGGTGCACACCATAATCCCTGCATCATTCCCCAGAATTCCAATATGCTGGACCACAGATGCAGCAGACAAAGCTGAATATACCCACAAACCCCGTGTGCAGATGACAAGTTCATAGACAAAACCAACAGGAAAAGAATCCCAGAATGTTCTGACCTGAAAGGGACCCACGAGGATCAGAGTCCAACTGCAGGTGTTGTTCAGAGTGTCAGAGCAAAGAACTCTTTGCAAAGGCAAATAGGGCAAGGAAGGAACCTAATCCACGTGGGAAACACAGGGAAGGGGTGAGGAGGAGAACCTGAGAGCTGAGTAGGAATTCTCTGTGCTGCTCCTGACGGATTTTGGTCACCAAATGCAAATGAGAGCTCTGCAACCTGCCCATCTGCAACTTTCCTGTCAAACAAACTGTGGGATTTACCACAGGAAAATAGGTTTATGGGCAAAGGTCCTGTTGCTGTAACACCACTTCTCTGCAGGCAGCAGGACCATGGAACAGCATCGACGCTGGAGAAAACAAAACTTCCACAAACTCAGACACTCCCAACTTTTTCAAGCTTATAAAAAACACTCCATTTTTAACTCCCACTCGGTGCCCACTCAGCTTTTTTCACTTGGGACAGAAAAAAAGACCTCCAATAACTCTTCACATTTTAAACCTCATCACAATAAAAGCCAGAGTAAAACTGCCACAGAACAAATGTAGGAGTCTGTGCAGGAGACACCTCTGGAGCTCACAGCTGCCTGGCTGCTCCAGCTATTTAACTGATCCACAACTGCTCTGCAAATCATTGTTTTTATTTCATCTCCCGTGACAGCATTTAATTATCCACACAGTTTTGGAAAGCTACTACATAAACAACTGCTCCTTGTACCTCCTGTTTATAACCACTAAGTTGTTTTCCCCATGACTATTTGAAATTCTTTTATTAAAGGCAGATTGTTGTTTACCAAATCTTGACTGTTGTAAAGATAAAGCAATTCAGAGAGTTATTACGAAAAAACTTTTTGAAGTGCTTCTGAAAGAAAACTCTCAATTTGGGCTCTTCCTCTGTTTACTGAAAGCACTATCATACAATATTATTTAAGAGATTCTGTTATTCAAAAAAAAAATCAATTATTATCAGTTAGACCTGAATGACCAAAACATAATATTTAAAGCTAAATTATTCAAATTTATCACTAAATTTTTCTTACCCTAATGAAAATTTCACTTTCCAAGCGCAAGTCCTCTGCAGGAAAAGAAACCCAAAACTTCATTCTTGGTGAGAATTCATGACCTTACAAACCAGCTGCTACTCCCTAAAGCTGAGACAACAGAAGCTGTTCATGTTTTGGACAGACTCTACTCTTCCATTTGGATTTGCAGGAGCAGATTCCTGGGACTTGTGCTCTTAAGCATGTGAGTCCAACACCACAACAAAGCTCTGGCCATGGAACTTTAAGTCCCAGTGACAGCCCAGCCTGAGGAACAGTGTTTGAAACCAAAGCAGCTCATTCCCTGACCAGGTTATCCCAAAACAAGCCCCATGTCACCACAGGCAAGGAAACTGCTTCAGTAACCTCCTCATTTTCTGTTTGTGTGGAAAAGTCCTTTATATTTTCGGGAAACTAATTCCAACTATCAAATATTTCAGTATTGTGGTCTGTTGATACAATAAAAGCAAAATAACCTTAATTCCTTCTGCCTTGCTTCTGCATGAAGAAGTGAACACAAACAGTGTCCTTTGTCCCAGGAATCAATGGACATAAATGCCTTGTCCTGGCAGAATTTCATGTTCAATATTTTGTCAATACTGATGTTTGAACTCTAAAAATGCACTGAAAAGAGCACGGCAGCCCTATCAGCAGTAGCACTTACACAATTTACATCACTTTGAGCTATTATCTGGTAAGTCATTACAGGCCTTTCAATGTGCTTTTAATACAGAACAAGTATGATTTATACACTTCAGAAAAGAATTCCAAAACCTGCAGTGGCAAGGAGTAGAAAAGGAGATGATTTCCCAAATTCTTGCAGGGCCTGAGAGCAGAAGCAGATTTCCCCTCCTTTCAGTCACCACGTCCTTCACTCCCCTGAATGAGTTACACAAGGTCCACCTTTCACCATCTCCAAACTCAGGTTTGTGTCTCCTCACACCCCCCTGGTGAATCTTTGTTTTCCAGGCATGTTTAATGGGAGAGGGCACCGGAATGAGGATCCTCCCCAGCACCAGCAGTGCTGTCACACACTCTGCTCACACTGCTTTTGTCACTGTGATGCTGCTGCTCTTGGCACCTTGGAAAACAGAGCCCTGGCAGCCACATTTCAGACTTAATTCCACTTAAAAGTCACTGCACTGGAGGCTCCAACCCTGGTGCTGCAGCACATCCAGCCCTGAGTCCAGTTCTGGGCCCATCACAAGGACACTGAGGGGCTGGAGCGTGTGCAGGGAAGGGGAGGGAGCTGGGAAGGGGCTGGAGCAGCAGCAGCAGCTGAGGGAGCTGGGGGGGCTCAGCCTGGAGAAAAGGAGGCTCAGGGGGGACCTTCTGGCTCTGCAACTCCCTGACAGGAGGGGGGAGCTGGAGGGGGTCAGGCTCTGCTCCCAGGGAACAACAGGAGGAGAGGGAACGGCCTCCAGCTGTGCCAGGGGAGGTTTGGGTTGGACATCAGGAGGACTTTCCTCACAGAAGGGGTTGTTAAACACCAGAAAGTGTTCAACACCTCCCACCCAGGGAGGTGTCCAAGGAACAACTGTATGTGGCACTCAGGGATCAGTCACAGGTTGGACTCAGTGATATTTTTCCAATCTTAGTTCTGTGATTCTGTGAAATTTTGGACCAGGCAAAAAATGTGCCTCAGTGACACCGTTCTCCCTTTGCTGTGCTCTGCCCCACTCTGCACCTGGGCTCTCCATACATTTAAATGCTTTTCCATACCACTGCCACTGGAAGAAGGATTATGTTGTTGTAACCAAGATGTCAGATCTAAACAAGCTACATCAATTTACAGCAGACACAGAAGCCATCACCTGCAACTCCCCTCAAATAAAACGACACTTAAGTTCCATATACTGCATTTGAAATATTAAATTAACCACATTTCACAAAGAGAAAGGCATATATTATTGAAGCTTTGCAGGGTAAGGAGAAATATTACCCATTCCTTCATTCAAAACAGGTGCCTCATAAAAAATTAACGCCCGTGGAACGGCTCAGTGCAGCACTTGTGAGCCATCTCCTCAATTATACATGATCCAGAGCTACCTGCTCTGGGTGGAACACACCCAGAGACACCCAGGGCATCCTGTCTGTGATTTCACAGGCTCTGCTGCCAGAGAAACAGTCCCACTCATGGGATGGAGTGTGTAACGGGGCTCAGGACAAAGCCACGAGTAAAAGAAATAACATTTCGTACCCCAGGACCAAAGAGTGCAGGGTGGAGGTGGGGAGACAAGGGACAACCAGAACAGTTGTAATCATTTTAAGGCTACAAATTCTGGAGACACTGAGGACAATCCCACTTGCATAAAGCTTTTAATCACATAAACTAATCATTGGCACTTTGACCTGCCTGCCCCTTCCTGCCGTGTAATACTCTCACTTGCTGTAATTTGCCTCAGTTTGCACCCAAATCCTGCAACATGAGCAAGGGGGGCAGCTCTGACCATGCAGGTTTACCTGGGGTGCACTGGAGTTCCCCTGACTCTCTACATAGGTGGGTTATTCCATCAACTCTTACCTTATGCCAGAGTTGGGGTGTTTATTATCATAATTATTACCCTTTGAACTAGAATTTAGTCTGATTTTTACAGTGCACCTGTGGGCTCACAAAAATCTAAGTCATGACGTTGATTGCAGGTCACAGAATCCCAGGATCAGCCAGGTTGGAAAAGCCCTCTGAGACCATCGAGTCCAACCTGTGACCCAAGCCCACGGTGTCACCCAGCCCATGGCACTGATGCCACATCCAGGGACAGTGACTCCACCCCCTCCTGGGCAGCCCCTTCCAGTGTCTGATCAATCCCTCTGGGAAGAACTTCCCAATGTCCTGACCCTCCCCTGGGGTAGCTCAAGGCTGTGCCCTCTTGTCAGTCCAGCTTTCACTCTGCATTTTCTCTGCAGATCACTCGCACCAAAGAAATCAAATTTACACCTAACCCCCCCCACCACCACCACCCCCAAAAACACAAATTACAACAAAATCCCAGGCGGTGGCAAGTTAAATCCTTAATGACAAACTCTCTTTTCACTGGCAAAAACAAACCAAAGATAAACTGAGAGGCAGGAGTGACTTACTGTGCAGCTCTCGATGGATGACATCCACCAGGTTGGGCTCGTCCCCCCACCAGAATATCCAGAGCTCCTTGCAGTCGGGTTTGACGTCGCGGCGCCACACGCACAGCAGGTTGGCCTGCAGGCAGCGGATGAAGCTGAGCAGGATGGGATCATCCTGGGCCGGTGCTGAGATGATGGGGCCGCAGTCCCCGTGGCCCTCGAAGTTGTACCTACGCCATTTGATGCCCGTCAGTTCAGCCTAAAGGAGGGGGGGGAAAGGAGGGAAAAGAAAATCACTTTATTTCAAAATTTGGTTATTATTCGTAGGACTGGTTCGCTTCATTTTCGTTGGTTAATTCTTATTGATTTTAATTTATTGTATTTTATACTGTGTGCTTTATATTTATTGTCTATCGTTATTTGCATACTATATATAATTATCATTAATTATACTGTGTAAAATGTATTACATTATATATACAACAATATGCTAACAATATATAAAATATTATATTAGTATAAATATACTAATTAGTATATATAAAATATACTAATACCAATTAGTATTACTATATTATAATATACTGTATAAATACAATATATTAGTACATTAATATATTATATACTATATTACTGATTAATACTATAATACAAATAATATATAATATATATTAATACTTTATAGCATTATATAGTACTAACATTCATATAATTAACTATATTATTGTAGTAATAATACATTAATATAAGCAATTATTAATTATATTGATTAATAATGGATTGTCAATTATATTAGACTTATATAAATTATTAATATATTTGATATATAACGTGTTTAATTATTTATATAACTAATATGTTGACATAATGATACATTAATATGTTAAATATATAGAAATATATTACTTATATATAAATAATTACATCTAACTATGGTGTTTATTATTATATGTTTTTATAATATTATGAATGAAAATTATTTTTATTTAACTTTAATTAATCTAACTTAGCTCTTAAGTCAACTCATCTGTTGTTATTATTATTATTGTGGTTGTTGTTCTCTTAACTCCTTCTACACCATATTTTCCTTTATTCCCTTCAAAGGAAAGAAACAGAGACAGTACAGAAGAAACCTGGCTGCATTTAGGTTTTTCACCACAACTTGAGTCGTTTCCAGCAGATTCATTCATTTCCAACCTTACTGTTACCTTACTGTAACATTCCCAACTAAAAAGGGACCAACCAACAAACAGGGAGGGGGAGTGAATGAGGCTCGTTCCCCACATGCAGCTCAGTGTTGTGTGAGCTCAGTCAGCCCAAAAACTGGCACTGAAAGCCACAAACAGAAAACAAGTGACTCCTGGATAAAGGTGAAACGTTTTCCAGTTGGGATGTCACAGGTTTGGCCCCCAGATATTCGGGAAAGGTTTTCTGACCGGGCTCCCCAGGGCAGTGTCACGGCCCCAAGGCTGCCAGAGCTCAGGGACAGCTGAGTGTTGGGGTGTCTGTGCAGGGCCAGGGGTTGGACTGGATGATCCTTGTGGGTGCTTTCCCACTCAGGATATTCCATGAATCTGTGATCATCCTCCACTCCCAGTTTGCCCTGTGACTGGCGCTGCCTCCTCCTTTCTCTCCACCCTCTCCCACCCAGGATACACTGGGAACATCCCCAGAACAGTGTGGTTGGAGCTGCTCTCACACAGCCCTTGTACTCTGCTCTCTAAGCCATGTTCCCACATTCCCAGTGCTGTTATTCCCTGCCTCATTTCCAGCGTTCACACCTTCCCCTGGCTGCTCAGGAGCAGTGCTGGGCTCTGGGATGGCCCTGCAGGAAAAGCCAGCTGGTCAGAGCTGCACAAACCCCCTGCACATCCACACCTCTGACAGGAGCAGTTATTGCCAGGGAGAAGGGAACACCAGCGCTGGGATTGGATTTCTAGGAGTAAAGAAAACCAAAGGCTTGCAGATCGTGTATTCCTCCCATACTCATCATCTGCACGAGGACATTTAACCCCTCCTCCAGAATCCATTCCCCATGGCACACACAGAAGGATTTCCCTTTTCCAGTCCACAAACTCAGTTTATTTACAAGTTTGAACTCTAAAATGTACTTTTCTCCACCCCAATAACTGGCAGCAGGCTGGTACTTGCTCAAGAGCTGGCTGGTAAACTGGAGGAGCTGAAGATGACATTCATCATACCAACAACACAAGGAAAAACATACTTGTATTTCTCTGATCTTATAAATGCATCCTCTGAAACAGTCCCACCTCACCCCACGTATATGCCTGGCCCAGCAGGGATCTGGCCCGTGGCTACAGCTCCTGTGACTGTGCCCCAAGGACTATTTCCCCAAAACACTGACAACCCACATGGTCTCTTTTGCTCCAAAGGGCCTCACCAGGCACTCAGGAACACAGGAATTGGCCTCCTCTGGGAAGGGGAAAACTGTAGAACACCAAAGAGCAGTGACATTGGTTTGACTGTTTGCAGGCCCCCAAACCACCAGGCACCTTCAGCTCCACAACCATCCTGTGTCCTGCCAGGACTCCACCAGCAGTGGAATCACAGCCAGTCCTGGATTATCCCTGCTGGAGGCTTCCCACAGCCAGCACTGCTGCTCCTGCACTCACACATTAATGCTCAGCCATCCACAGGGTTGGGGGACTATGGAACACAAAATCAGGACAGATAGCCCCAACTGAGCGAGATGCACAGCCACGTGCCACACTCCTGGCACAAAGAGGGCACAGGAGAGCAGGAGAAACAGGCAAAAGGGAAGGATAAATTATTTTTCCCTACTAGGATGCTGTGTAGAGCTGGAATAGCTCACACATAACACAGTCTTGTAAGAGAAAGCACTTACACGTGCTCCTCCAAAGCATCCACATCTGTTCTACGCGTGTCTCCAGCTACAGCTTGGAAAAGGAAGGTGCAGAGTTTGTCAAACACTGTAATGAACACAACAATCAAGAAACACCAAAAACTAGTGCCAGCACAGGCAACCTGGGGGAAAAATGTTGAATGTTCACGTCATAACCAACTAGGAACACATGGTAAGTCACCAAGAATATGGAACAGGAAGGTGACAAAAACCCAAACCAAAAAAACCCCAACTGAACAAAGGATGTCACCCAACAGCCTGATCCACACAGCAAAAACCAGAGCTCAGCTGTTCCCAGCAGCTTCCTGCCAGCTCAGAGGTGTCACCCCAACAGCCCATTGTAGAGGGAGGAAACAGAGTCAAGAGAGGCACAGAGAAATCAGCAGAGCTGCATCCAAGTTAGTTCTGCACTAACCAGCTTCTGGAGTGTCTAATTCCATAGACTGGGAGGAAGGACTAGAGCCAACCTGGACCCCCAGTGCCCACCCACATGGCAAGTGGCTCCTGAGGTCAGGAAAAGAGGAATCCGGGGGGTTTGGACTCTGCAGCAGCATGAAATGAGATCTCATACATCGTTCCCCAAACTTGCAGAGATGTAGTTCAGCACTGTATTTGGATATATCTGCTTCTGGTTAAATTTTTAATAGCTAAACATCAATACTAATCCCTCAGAACTTCCAGAATGTGTCCTCATATTAATTAAAAGTGAATTCAGGAGGAGACTTGGATGCAGATGGAATCCAAAGAGAGGACTGCACCCAGAGCACTTACACATCTACACCTCTACAGATGTTCTGGGTAAAGCATTTAACACACTATAGGGAGAATATCCTCATCCACATGGAGTTTTATTGGAATTCATTTCTTTAAACAAACAAATATCCCCAGTTTGAAGAGGCCTTCATCTGCAGCAGGGTCTGTAAGACAGGACAGCCAATGTTCCCCTGGTTCTGGGGACTGTTCTGAAGGGCTCAGCATTTGTGCTTCACCAGCACCGAGCACAGGCTGAACCAACACTGCAGCTCCTCCTCATCCCATCCACCCTGCCCATCTCCCAGTGGGCAGTGGGTGAGTGGAATCAGTTCCAATCCAACCAACTTGGAGATGAGAAACAAAGAGAAAGACAAACATTTCTGGGCTCAGCACCCGAGAGCTCACCCTGCAGCCACTGGAGTGGGATGTCCCTGTCAGGGACAGCTCCCAGCAGATCAACCCCAGCACTGCACTGCACCTGGCTGTCAGTGCACACCTTCAACAGCCCCAGCACAGGCTGCTGCCACGGCACAGCTGCCCTCCCTGCCTCCCTCAGCTGCTCCTCCTTCCTGCTGCTGCACAGATTCATTCTGAGCCCAGCTGACTCAAAATCAGAAGTGCTGCAATAAACGACTTTTCCCCCGACTCAGATCAGTCCCCACACCTGATTCACCCAACAGACACGTTACCAGTAAGTGTGAGGGCAGCAAAGCAGGTCAGGGGAGGCAGAGCTGCTCCCAGTAGCAAGGACTGGTTTTCAAGCAGCCTGAAACACTCACTGAGACAAAACCCAAGATTGCCAACCCGAGGACAAAAACCGTGAACATGCTGTTTAGCTCACAACTGGTCAGAGATGAATGCAGAACAAAGCAGAGCTCTTGCCAGGTGATGTAATCTGTGTTCCTTGCATCCCTTCCCATATGCACAGTCTTGGCTTAGTACAGTTGCTACAATGTTCTTAGAACTAAAAAGCCTGACAAGAAAAAAAAGAAAAGGAACTTACAAATGCTTACTATTAACCAGTACTGTCAGCAAATCATGCATTAAATGAGATTTTTGCTTTGGTTTATAAGGGAACGTGTGTCTTGGAGGGCTGTGCTGTGAAGGGTTCGACTTCTCAGATAAGAGGGGCTTTTTTCTAAATGGGAGGGTTTTTTCTAAATTCATCTCAATGCAGTTGGACACGGAATAAAGTGTTTGTGAGACGCCAGTTCTAAATGCACCGGGCCAAGCGTGTAAGGAAACAGAGAAATCTGATCCCTAACAGTAATATCCAAAGCCTTCACTTACATCCAACTCCTTACAGAACAATTCCCAAGACACCAAAAGATCTGTTTCTGATGTATCCAAAAAAGCAGCTGTCAGGGTAGAAGAGTGTTCAAACCCCAAATTCCACACAGGCATCCAAACCCACCCAAAACATCCCTGAGAAACAGGCACTAATGAAAACAGTGCCATGGAATGTCTTCATTCAGAGAGAACATCACACAGTCCCTCAGGAAGGAGCACAAACTCGGGTTTCCTCCCCCTCAGTGACCCTCCTCACACCCTGCACAGTGAGAGAGCCTCAGGAGAGCTGAGTGTTCCAACCTCTGACTCCCCTGTACACACAAAAACCAGCAGACACAGGGAAATTCAGCACTTTCCTTCACAACCACCCATCTGCTGCCCTGAACAGAGACACCTCCACATCCACCTGCACCAGCTGAGGGCTCCAGGACTGCAAATTCCCAGGAGAGAGGAAACCTAAGCTCTCATCCTCTCCCCCCTTCAGGCTTACAGCAGAATAATAGGCAGGCAGGGAGGGTCTTGCTGATCTCATCGTGCTCCATATTCAGGTTGGCAGAGTTTGGGCTGCTAAAAATCACAATTCCCCAGTAACAACTTGGCTCTGGCGTGTTCCCAGCAACCCTGAAGATATAATTAGTGCTGTGTAGCCACTGTGACTGTTTTCCTCCTCTGCAGTCCTCGCAGATGGAACACAAACAAAACCCATCTTCCACCTCCTCTTTTATTTCTCAGCACCACCAAATGCTTCTTGGACTGTGTGTTGGAGGGGAAATGGACAGGCCAAGTCTAAATTAACTTCTCTGGATCACTTGAGTAATTCCACCCATTTGAACACACAGAGCTCCCTTGGAGAGATTATACAAAAACACAGACACAGCCAAACCAGGAAGAGGTAGAGCATCAGAAGTCTGAGAAATTCTTGTACTTAGACAAACCAAGTGTAAAGCAGAGTTATTTCTGTATTATTTTGTACTTGTCTACATTAAAAACAATGGCTAAAACTATGTCATTGTGTTATTTTTCCTGAAAGATGAGAAAAGCTAAGGCATAGTCAGGCCCCAGAATGAAGAAAACCATTACCCCAGTACTTCCAAAACAGGAAGGATATGCTTGAAAAGGAGGTGGAGATCTACAGAAGAGCATATTATGAGCAGAAAAATTAAATATATATCCACCACAAGGCCCTCAGCTCCAACCCTGACTTTCTCAAAGACTCTCAACACAGAAACGTTCAGGTCACTTTGTTTTTCCTCACTTCTCCTGTCTGAAACAAAACAAAACAAAAACCAGGCATAAAAGTGATCTGTTCAAAAGGTGCTTGGACAGTTTTAGGTCTGCACAGCACTTCAAACAGACATTTCTCTAATTGTCTGAAGAAGCAAGTAATGTAAAAAAACCAAACCACGCCTCATCCTTTAAGTCAGGGAACTTCCACAAACAAGTTTCACTCAACCAACGGGAATATAGAAGTTTTCATCACGTGCCCTTCTAACCAGCAGGAAGGTGCTGAGCTGCCCAGGGTACCTTAAAACACTTATTTACCAGCTTCCAAAGTTAGGCACAGGCTAAACAACTTCTCTAACCCAGAATTTTGTTTGCTTCTATGTAGGAGACCAGTTCCTAAGTACCCTCAGTCTACAATTAATGCTTCAAATTGGAACATAACCCATGGAAATGCCATATATATGTTTGCTAGTTTTATTAGAGTCTCATCTTGAGGGCTCCATTCAAGTAAGTAGCTATTCTGCAGCCACCAGAGACTCATCCAGAGGACGACTCACATGAGTGAAAATCTGCATAAGAAAGCCCTTAGTTCATAGTCCAAGAATTTAAACTGTAGTTAAAGGTGTCATGGGAATTACACTACCATTTTAATTAAATGCCGTAAGATCTTGCAGACAGACTCAAGATTAGCACCATCTGTTTTGGTTACAGTGTCTCATTTCACTCCACCATCCTCGCACAGCGACACAATATCAGCGCACACTCCAGCCATTTCAGTTCCAGATAAAATGTGTGCCAGGCTGCTGCACTGCCCTGGGAAGGAAGGACAAAAGGACACAGGCAGGGGGACTGAAAAATGCCCTGTAACTGCGTGTGCTGGTGGGGGAGGAGAACACACCTCTCCTCTCCCAGGGACAGAAGCGCTCAGTAACATCTGCCCAGGCCCCTCAGGTGAATGGAAACAACAGAGGGGATTGCTTAACTAAGAAATCAGTGTTCTCCCTAGCTCTGTGTATTGTTTTACACCCTGAGAGAGATTCCTGTTGGGACACCACAACTGCAGCACCTGTGCACAGCTATAGCTTCTCTTGTACACTCTGGGGTTCAAAACCCCACAGCAAATTTATCATCTCAGCCCTGTGAAGTCTCCCAAGTTCAGTCACTTACTGAACCACATAACAACATCCTCCTCTTTTTTTTAATCCCTTTTTTAAAAGGAGAGAATGGTTTGTGTTCCCTTAGGGTTTTTCCCTTCTGCCCCTCGGGGAGGGAGGGACCACACTGCAGTGGAGAGGCCTCACATGCTCTGAACGGGCCAGGGCTCAGCTTCCAAAGGGCATTTCTGGGAGGCCAAGCTACTGGAGGATGAGTATTGCAACAACTGCATAAAGTCCTGCAAACTTGCTCCTGCTCTGAATTCAAGAATAGAGAAAAACAGCACATTAAAAAGCCCCCAGTTCTAAAATGGGCTTCACATGGCCACCAAAAACCCCGTGCCCTGCTCAGAGCTTCAGAGCTGTGGGGGTGCATCCCCCCAGGCTGCACTATCACCTAAAAATCCAGTGATTTCTCGGGAATCTGGCCTGAGAAATCGCCTGTGATCTGAGGAAACAGAGCCATCAGCTGAGGGGAGCTCATTCCTCTCAGTGTGCAACTGAACCACAGCAGAATGACATGTTTGACTTTAATCCTTTCCCTGCATAAGCACAGTCAAGTCAAGTGGCTGGGGGAAAAAAAAAAGATAAAGGGGCACCACTAACAAGCTTTTAAAAATGAAGGATGACAAAAATTACCTTTTTTTTTGTTGTTGTTGTTGTTATTCATTTGCTCTTCAAACCAGCAAGAAGCTGTGTACCAGAAACAGCTGCCTGCTGGATAAATCCCTCCACTCCACAGTGCCTCCTTCCCTCATGCCCCCTGGAACAGATTATCCAAATGCTCCTGCTCCAGAGCTGCTTGTGACAAGCAACAGTGTCAGGGCATTTGTGTGTCATCTTTTATCTTGGCCAAGTCTCAGGGAAGGATTCAGCCCCAACCGAAATCCTATTATCAGATGTCCTCCTGATGGACTCCTGTACCTGGGGACATCTGAGACACTGTGTCACAGCACCAGGGAAGCAAGACACGAATAAAATAATTATTAAAAGCCACAGGCTAATAGCATGAGCTGTTATGCCTAACAAGGAAACAGTACTGGCAGGAATGAGGTATTTTTTCCTCTTCCAGGGTGATTCTGCCTACGTGGGAGAGGAGGCAGCCGGGAAGATTAACAGCTTCTTTCAAAGAAACAAAAGTCAGACCCATCTCAAAAGGAATTGAAGGTGGCAACTAAGCACCATCTTTCCCAGTGGAAAATATAAAAGGGCTCCAATACTAATGCTCATATTTCAGCAGCTCTGGCAGCTGCAGAAGCTCCCAACAAAGACATTCTGAGTGGCAAGCATAAAAGAAAGAGTAATCTGGTAAAAAGGCCCAAATTGCTGATACTGATCCAAATCCTCCCAGAATTTCAAGGTTAAATACTAAAGTAGATGACTACAATCAAACACAGCAGAAGGAAAACGAGCACACACTGACACAGTGAATGAGGAAAAGGATCTTCCTGAGCCCACTGCGAAAACAAGTTGGCAAAACAAACCCAAATGGTAGAAATTCTTGTCAAAGAAACAGAAGGTGACACAGAAATTGTCAGGTCACCACGACTCACGTGGAGCTCTGCACCTTCATCACCAACTGCAGCTCCTTTTGCCACATCAAGAAATAGAGAACGCAAAAGAATTGCACAGTGGTCAAAAAGTATGTATTCCCAACACTAAAAATCATCCCAGGATTAAGACTGTTCTGTCTGCAGGAGGGAAACTATGAGGGTCTCTAGAGAACAGCTGCTGGTTGCCTTCCAGATACCAAATTAAATTAGGGGAATGCAGACTCAGACCACAATGAGGTGGCTGAAATTTTTGTGTCAGGATAAAAACTTCAGTGTAGTTTAGAAATTGTATATTAAACAACTACCTGGTTCAAGAAACACAACCCAACACAGAGAGCCTGGGAGATTATTCAGGGGACGTGCAACTATGCCCTTGACCCACTCCTGCATCTTTCTCCAGGTAACTGTTCATGTTTACACACAGAGAGAACTTCTGTAGGGAATTTTTTGGACCTGTTCTCACCCCAGGAAAGCTGCAGCATTGCTGTGAGTGGCTGGAGCCAGGCTCCAGGTGACTTCCCAAACACACAACACAGGTTGCTGTCAGTGACCATGTGGCAGCTGTTCGACTGATGGGGTTTCCTTGAATCCAACAGGCCAAACAACCCCTGAGACAGGATACTGGGGCACTTCTGATCCCACAGAGCTGTTCCCAGGCCCTGTCATTTAGCCAGGTACCACACTGCTATCTCTGAAATCTTATCAGCACCCGCAGAGCAGCCCCTCAGCCTCAGTCAGTACCACACACCAGAGCAGAGCAGCAGGACCGACCCCAGCAACTCTGCAGACAAACCAGGTTAAACCAACAACAAAGAACCAAAGAGGGAAATTTTTAGAGAAGACCTTTGAGTTTCATGAACATCTTTCACCTGCAGTGAAGGCTCTGGTCAGCAGGCCCTTAACTGGTTCAGCCAGCTCAGAACAGGGTTCCAAAGTGGAGCCTGGCTGAGCTCCCCTCCCTGCCCAGGCTGTAACCAAGCTCAGGGCTGTGAAGGGAACAGAGATAAGCACAGCTGGAAGCCAAAGGGCTCAGATTCAGCCACCACTTGTAAAGATACTTTCGAATTCAAAATATTCAAGGAAACAAATACAAGGAAACAAAAGTGGCAGCAGCATCAGCAGCATCCCAGGTCGGCTGGGACTGAGACCCACAGGCACTGCCACATGTGTCTGTGCTTTCACACCAACACACACAACCTGGGAAGTCATTGTGCTGGAATCTCATCACCAGGAGTGGGAGAGGCAAACAGGAAAACCCATCTGCACAACAAAACAGACAGCAATCTGGGTTTCTGAGGATGCTGCCACACAGGACCTGCCCATGTCCTTGGAGAACATCCCTCCCCACCCTATAAATCCAAGGCAGCCAACAGCATTTAACAACAAGACACTGGAGGGGGATGTTGACTTGGTTCGGGTGTTTTTATGGGAAAAAAAGGACTCGATGATGTGGGAGCTCTTTTCCAAACCTTAGTAATTCCCAGTGGAACAAGGTTTCCCCATGTCAGGACCCACCATACACCACTGTGGGCTGTATGGAACCATACAATGCCTGGAAGCAAAACGCCACCTCCGAGACAAAGGACAGAAGGAACTGAATAAATTCTTGTCCTATCACCAAAACCCGGGTTTGGGGGCTGACCCACCCTGCAGCTCAGGTCACAGACACTGCTTCACACTGAGTCCCATATCACTGCAGCCAGTTGCTCTACAAAAGGGAATCAATTATATTTTGACTTCTGAGTAGATGGCTGAGGACAGATAAAATGGGAACTACCACGGCACAATTGGACAGCACACAAACAAAGCCAACAAACATGCAACTTGCTACCCAAAGAATCCCTCCCTCATGAGGGTGAGTGATTAGTCCCCTTCAGAAAGGCAGAATCAGAACTAAGAACTGCCTGTTTTCCAAATTAAAAAAATCCCCTCTTACAGGAAAGTAGCCCAACACATGAAAAAAACCCCACCAAAACAGCCAAAGCAGATCTGCAAGTAAATGAAGGAATAGTCCCTCCCCCCCCAACTTTAACTTTCTTTTATAGTTTTTTTTAACTGAAGGAGGAAGGAAATGTCAAACATCAGAGTCATACAATGGACTATCAGATGTTTCCCAAACCAAGTAATCTGACATATGGGCAGAAAAAAAAGCAGGGGGAGGGTGTGCTGGAGGAAGTAACAACCCAAGCAGAGTCAACTTTGGCACAGAGAGTTCAAGAATGCAGTTCCCTTTCTGCCCTCACACAAGAGCTGCTGCACTGGGGCTCAGGACATTCCCGTGCCCCAGGGTCCTTTAACACCCTGTCCCAGCTCAATCCCTGCTCCAGGATGGGGAGGGGCAGCACAGAAACACCTCCCCCAGCCCGGGGCTCCTCAGCACCATCACCATCCTCAGGTTCTTGGGCACCGTGCCAGAACCAGCCCTTGGAAATCCAGCACCTGGAGAAGCCCCGTGTGCCAATCTTCCCTAGCACAGGCCCTAGTAAATAAACCCACTACATGACTGGTCATGCAGACTCATCCTGCCAGCTCTCTCCCTGTCATTCCTGCAAAGACAAGAATCCAGCAGCTCCTGCCAGGAGGGAATTATGGAAATTCACGGAGAGCTCAAGTCAAAGTTTTATTAAAGTACGCACGGAAAATTAAATAACCAGAAATATACTGGGCTAAAAATGAAAGCAGCTCGTTCAGAGTCAAGTAATTTAACCAATTAACCTTTTCTCTCAGCAAAGAGATTATTTTTTTTAATAAAAATATTTGACATGGTCACTACAAGATGTTCCAGGAATTAATTTTGTAGCTCATCAGAACCACTGACAAATTCAACAACACCGTGGACATACATGAAATGAAGTGAGACTCATGAAAGTCTGACACGAGAACAGATATATCAGATTTGAGAACTTCCTAGCAAACCAGAAACCCTGTAAAAACCAGGTCATGGTTTTACACTGCAGAAAACCAACACATTTTGAAACTTCTGTCTCATAGCTGTGAGCTCTGAATGCATCAGCACCAAAAACTGTGAGTTTGCCAGTGCCTGGTCAGTAGGTACAGAACAGTTTTCCTCTAAGTTTTCCTTTCAATCCCCCGTTCTCACAAAATATTGTGTTTTATGGGCAAAGATGGAGCTGTAAGAACAGGCAACCACAAGGCCCTGGCCACAGCACAGCTCCTTTAAAGCTAAAAGATGAATGGAATAAAGTTTTACTGAACAAGCTTTAAATTTCCTCCTCTAAGACAGGGATTGTGGTTACAAAGCCACTTTGATCTCACTTCAATCCAGGCCACTGCCAAAACGTGGTGGGGAGAGAGGGATGAGGGGGACAGAGCTGGGCAGGGAGTGAGGAAGGGAAAAGCTTCTCACAGGGTCAGGTCCACAAGCCAGGCTTAGATGTGAGTTTATGAACCCTTCTGAGGTCACCAAGGCTTGGAACAAGACAGAAGGGGGAGGCAGAAGAATGGAAAGATGGGAAAAACCCACACCTTTTCCTCTGCAATTATAATTTTCATAAACAAGAATAGTGCACTACACTGGCTGATTAAAGAAAGCAGAGTGAGGGCCTAACGAGGAGTGATGCAGAAATTTATGTGCCACATCTTCTATTAAAAATTAATTTTAGCAGCCTGCCCATTTTTCTCCATTTTCATAAGCTGATTAAATACATTCCTTAATACAGGGACAAGGTCTTTGTGTGTGTTTGAGCCCATCTGTGTCAGTCACATGAATGTAAATATTGCCTGGGGGCACCTCATCCAACAGCACCACACAATAAAATTTCCTGTCTCCCAGAAACAAAAGCAGGGATGGCACTGAAAGCTCAAGCCACCCTTCCAGGGGCACTACTGCAATTGGGCTCATCAATTAAGCCACACATGATTCAGTGAGAAATAATGTATTTTTTTGCAGATGAAGGGAGGAAACCAGAGCCAGGATTTATCAAAATTAACCAAAATTCACAGCACAAGCTCAAACCTTCCACGTTTGTGAGTGAGGCAGCCCCTCACTCTGTGAGATGCTAAAACCACTGAGAAGCTAAACTTCCTCTCTGGTATTAAAGTGGTTTATGCTCAGCCTTGGTTGTCACTTGGCAGAGCAGAGATCACACTAATGCACAGCTCAGGAACGAGCTGAGCCCCAGCAGGGAACCACACGGGTTGTCATTCCCAGGATCCAGCCCCTCATCCCTGCGTGCACAGGGATCCTAACACCGGGTTTTACTCGTATTTTGAGGAGATGAGCAGAGTATTTTTATGAGCTGGTTTCTCTTTAAAGCTACCAGCTGATGTCAGGGCACTCAGATCTATTTTTGAAGCACTGCTTAGAGCTCAGAATGAAAGCGCTGCCACAGTTTGGTCTGAGGAACAAAGATGCCCCCGTGTAAACACACATTCCATGCAAGCAAGTTGTCTGGATTTGGTTTGGGATCTTCTGCTGAAAAACACTTGTGGCACTCTGAGAACTGGCAAGTTAACATAAAACAAGCATGTCTGCAGTCAGAGCAGTAGTTTTGCTTATTATTTGTGTTACTATGGCACCAACAAGATGCAAATGCCACGGTGCCAGACTCTACACAGAGAGTGCACCACTCACCCACAGAACAGAAAATGAGCACACACAGGCTCCAAAGTTTTACATAAACGACACTTGTCAGCCCTGACTGCAGTGGGAACAGCCCAAGCACAGGGCTGTCCCACAGACAAGGGCAGGAAAAGGGTTTCTGTGGGTCTGTGGGTATCAATGTAACCGTGCACAGCTACAAAGGAACGACCAGGAAAAAACAAAGGATACAAATTTATAATGGGATGGTCCCCGGAGTCTGGAGCCAGGCAGCACCCCAGGGAAAATGCAAGGCAGACAGGAACTGGTCTGGAGGATTTACAGTAACCATGAGGAGATGGAACAGCTGGGAAGGCAAGGAAGGACTGCAGGAAGGTGCCACACCATCCTTCAGCACTCCCGACCCGAGCAGGGCTGCGTTACCCAAACCCTGATAAAATGGTGCTGCCACAACCAGGGCTGCAAAACTGGACTGGGGCAGGTGGGTCTAATTCCACAGTGATCAGGAAAAGTGGGGACAACCAGTTAAACCACCCCACCCCACGAACAGAGAGCTCCAGACAAGCACAGGTGAACCCTGTTACAAAGTCCTCCCTATTGCAAAGTGTAACAGCTCCAAAACATCGACTTTTTTCAATATTTAAAAGCAGTGCATCTGCACACCTCCCCCCTGGGTAACACTTCTGAGAACTCCATGAAAAAATGAAACCAAAAGCCATAAAGATTCCTTCTTCAGCTAATGACCCAAGTTAACTCAGTCAGCACATACATCTCGAATGCACCGCGATTTTCTCCCTGAAGATCAAAAACTTGAGTTTCTTTAGATTTCTTTCAAAAGAATCCCATTGTCCAGAAAGAAAATAATAGAAGAAAGGTCTACAGATAGGATTCAGAAGTTCCTTCTTTACTCTCTTTCACGTGAGGAAGTGCTCTCTGAAGTGGAAGGCACAAAAATTCTGGGGGAGCGTTTGAGGACTGAGGTTATGATGTCAATTCTGCATTAAAAATATAGAATATTTAAAAAAAAAATTTATTTCCAGCTAGTATTACAGCAAGTTGAATTGTTATTCTCAAGATGTCTTTACCTAGGATTATTTTTTTAATACATCAGCCCAATATTTGAGTATTTTCTTGATCAGGTTGATGTTCTCAGGAGCAATCTCAGACTCACAGCCAAAAGCAGGGCACTCTCTGGGGGAGGATTCCCAGCCCAGGACATTCAGAAGACACTCAGGATCTCAAGAAAAGAGTATTTCACTCAAGTATTTTTTAGTGGTTTGTCCTGAAGAGCAAATGTCACTCCTGCACCCCTCATCTTCCTCGTGCAACATTCCAAAAAGGTTGGTTACCCAAGAGATTCCTCAGTTCCTCTCCCTCAATGTCACTGTGTCCCAGTCTCTGTGCAAATCTGAGTCTGTTCTCTCCAAACCCTCACTCTGGCACTTACCATTAAACTGTCAAACACTCTGACACAATAAAACCCTACTACTGAAGTGATTTAAAACCCAAAATAATCTTTTATTACCGAGGAGTGAACAAGCTTTCTAATGTCATTTCTCCACTTCTACCCTGTTACCTAATAAAGCTCAGGATAAAGGCAACCAGAGGATCAAATACTTTCACAAAACTTGAGAGGTTAATTCCACTCCTAAATTATTTATACATGTAAACTCACACCTACACAACATTCCAAACAAGCACAGATATCTACTGTGCACTGCTCCAACATCCTGCATGCCAAAATCCCAGCCCACTGCTCGGAGAGCTGCATTTATGACAACACAAGGAGCAAGAACAACCACTGGTTAATTTAATTTACTACGAGGGGATTGAGCAATCAACACTTACTACTGGTGCTTTACTGAGGGTTGTGCAACTCCAAGGAGGATTTCACCTGCAGCCTCCACAACTGGCACCTTCTGATGCCATTAAGAACCTCAAGGGAATAATCCAAGTGCCACCTCAGGTGTCCTTAACTCCTTTTGTTTTGTTCTGGGAACACCAACACGACTCACTGGTAGAAGAAAACACCTTCTGCTGCCGGGTGGGAACTGCCAAGAGCAACAGCAGCCACGGCCTTCCCAGTTTGGAACTTTGCCTCTGAACCCCAAGGGGAACAAACACACAATTCCTGCTGCCCAGACCCTCTGGCTCCTGGTTCCTGCAGGAATGCATTAATACAAGGACCCATGTTCTATGAAGTCCTCTCTCAACTGCTCTCACTTCTCAAGAACACAATCACCTCTTTTCCAGGCTGCAAACTCTGCAGTACCTGATCTTTCACCACGTGGAAACTCCGAATTTTAGGTCATTCCTGACACTCTTTGCTGTACCTTTCCCAGCTGCAGTATATGAAACGTTATGCAACTTCATCCCAGTTTCCCAGGACTGACTCCTGCCTTTGGATCCACCACGGCAGCTAATCCAGACACTGGAGGAAACATCTTCCTGCCAGCCCAACATCAGATGAGTAACCCTTACTCACAGGAAGAGTCAAATTAATTTCAGTAAGGCTCCTTTTATGATTAAGGATTATTCACAGGAACACTGTTTGCCAGCTGGGTCTGAAGTTTTAATACAGAGCCTCAGTATTACCTCAGAACATTTTGTCTCTAAATAGTTATTAGACAACTTGTAATTAGTATTCAAATAAACTGGCCCTTACAATGGGTTAAATACTGTTTATCAAAACATTCTTTCTCTGAAGGGGCAGGAGACATTTTGACTGCTGTAAAAACAGAGTGAGGATAAATATAATTTCTTTTAGAAACAGCAAATAAAGTGTGTTTTTAAAGAGCAAACCTATTACAGTGGCATACAGAGATGAAATAAGTTATTATTTGAGGTGTCCTCTGATGATAAATATCAAACCTTACTGGGAAATGCTTTACATTTCGAGCAAGACTCGGGATTTCTTTGTGCAGGGTTTTTGCCTGACAGAGCACACCAACATTAACCCATTTTCCAGAGCTGGATTCCCGCTTCAGTGGAGAACAACACACAATGGTGGTGCTGGGAAGGGCTGCGGGGCCCTGATTCCAGAGGGACACTCCAGCAAACCCAGCCCTGCCACCCCCAGCACCTGGACACTCCCAGGGGGCCCTAAACCTGCCCCTCAGACCGAGCCTTCCCCCAGCTCAGATCCTGAGCTGAGAGCACTTCCACACTTTGTGGATGTCACCGATTAAAGACTCAGTCACTAAAGGCTCTCAGAAGGTATTTCTTCTTCAAAGATTCACATAAAGCAGCAGCACCTGACCTGCCTGTAGTGTCTGCAGAAAAACAGAAATCACAACCTGTTAAACCAACCCAAACCCAGGACAGAGCTGGCACAGAGCTCTGCCCTCTCCGGGCGGGGGGTGGCATTCCTCCTTCCACAGAGCAAACCAGGAATATCATTTCCCCACCAGCAAACAGCATCACAATAGACCATAACATTGCAGAACTGCAGTTCTCCAGTCACAAATGTTTCTTTGCAATTCACACCCAAAACCAAATTTTAAAAAAATAATCAACTTCTAATAGCACAGTTGAAGAATTAGTTGTCATCTACCTCGCTCCATTCAAAGAATGAATGGATTCCCACCAACAGCTGATTTGGATTTGGTTCTGTGACACTGGAAAAGTAAATGATTAGCAAAAAAGTTTCTCTAATTGTTAATCCAGACTACTGTAGCTTTAACACTTCATAAATTCTGAGATGAATATGACAATTTGAGGTTAAAGGGTCAATGTGTTGGCCACATATTTCCAGGCAGTATTTCCATTCTCAGTATCTTTCACTGACATGTAAATCCTAACAAATACTAACATAATACAAAATAAGTCTCCCTAATAGCTTTCATATATGCTATATTAAAAATAAATAAATACTTCTTTATCACATAATTTTTTTTGCAAGCAGAGCCAGAACACAATAAAAACAGAGTTTCACGCACAGCACCACACTAAGGTAGAGATACCTCCCACTAAATTACACGGGAGATTAAAGGGTTGCACATTAAACTCCTTATTATTAAAGCCACTTGCAAAAGAAGTTTGTTCAACTTATTTCAGCGATATCACACACCCCTTCCAAATTGAACATTTCCCTGCTCGAGTCAGGTGGGAGGGGAAACAAAAAAAAAAGGCAAACGACCCACACTAAGTAGGAAATAGCTTCACTTTATAATTTATGCTAACAGCATGCCAACGATTATTTTTTCCCAGTGACAGATCCGCAGATTGCAACTCCAGCAGCAGCTCTGCCTCTCCAAACACACACTCCGGGCTGCATTAGCGACCGGGGACTCTCACAATCACACCCGATTGTTCCCTCCGCGCTTCCCGGTTTATTTTCCTTGCTGGGTAAGAGCAGCACAGTGGAAATCACAGTAACAATCGCCCGAATCACCGTTCCTGAGCCTCGATACACTCAGCGCTGCTACATATTTATAAATATTACAGAACGCCCTCAAACAGAGGCGCGGAGACAAACTTACATAACGTAACAGTCAGTAACGAGCCAAAGTAAGAATTGTGTCTGTTCTCACACAGCAGTCTCCGGGTTTTCCAGCAGCACCAGTGACTACGGCTCTTGCCCCAGATTCTTAAAAGGGATGAGCAAAAAAAACGCCGAACATGCACAGATTTAAAAAAAAACCCACACACAACCAGACATAACATAGTCTCATAAAGTTAAAAAGCATAAAACAAAGAGCTTGATCATTTGCATTTTTAATTAGTGTCCCCCCTTTTTTCCCCTTCTCCTGGTTTTTATAAGGGAGCTAGAAGCTGTCTCTTCCTTCCTATCGGAAAAGGCACAGCACACGCACCCACCTCGAATTCTGGCAGAGCTCTGACGCGGGGCGGGGGCACCCACCGCAAACCTCTCACACGTGCTGCCCCCAAACTTGCATCACAGGGTTTTAACTCCACCACACCGCGCACCACAGAAGTCCCTCCTCCCCTCCGACATTATCCCTGTAGCACCAGAAGGCTCCCGATGATCCAACACCGCTCAGCTGTTGCCCAGCCAAGAAGGGATAATGTTGCTGTGTGTGCCAGGTAAAATAAAGCAACACACTTCCAAATGACTCCGTGCCCTTGCACAAACGAATTTACATGTTAAATTTAAACTGCCAGTCTGTATCAAAACCGGTACCACAATTTCTGAAACGTTAAATCCGCGTCGGAAGTTGTCAGCTCCCAGAGAGGCGGGCAGGCAGCATCTCTGCAAACAACCCGGCACACTACACTGTCAGCCACTGCTTTTCCGCAAAGAAGGAAAAAATAAAAGGTCCAGGTTTGTTTGTTTTGTTTGTGGGTTTTGTTTTTGGTTTTTTTTTTACCCTCTTGCCCCCGAGCGCGATGTAGGCAGAGAGCAGAGCAGGCTGTAACAACAGCTGACACGCCGTCACCGGAGCCCAGAGCTAAGTCCGACAGGCGATCACACTCCATGAGCATTCGCCGCCGCTGAAATGGCGTTTGTCATTGTGAGAGGAGAGAGAACCCCCCCGGTTGGGCGGCACAAAGCGCTCGGGGTGCCGGGGAGGAGCCGCCGTGNGGTGCGGGGGGGGGGCCGCCGTCCCCCGGGTGCCCGGAGGGAGCGGGGACCCCCCCGGCCCCGCCGCGGCCCCGGCAGCGAGCGGGACACGCGAGTTCCCGAGCAAAATAAACACGGGCAGCGGGCCGGGGGAGGGGCCAGCGCGGGAGCAGCCCCGGGCCCTGCCTATAAACCCCCGGCAGCGTCACCCAGCCGGCAAACCCGGCTCCGAGCCACCCCCGGGCACCCACCCAGCGCCCCCCGCCCGCGCACACACGCACTCACCAGCGAGAAGAGGTTGGAGTGACAGTCCTCCAGGCTGGCCCCGTTCGCCCCCCAGTTCGCCGCCGCAGTCATGATCCTCGGCGAGCCGGGCCGCCAC
>VYXB01007977.1:32179-60328 GCA_013397135.1 Pachyramphus minor | reverse complement strand
AGAGGATCGGGGGTCCCCTGTCCCGCCTCTGGAAGGGGGAGAGGATGGGGGGTCCCCTGTCCCACCTCTTGGCATGGGGAGGGGAGGGGGGATCCCCTTGTCCCGCCCCAGGAACGGGAGGGGATGCGGGAAGGGAGCAGGGGTCCCTTGTCCCGTGTGCTCTGTCCCGCCCCTGGAACGGGGAGGAGGCTGCGAACAGGGGAGAGACTCCCGTGTCCCATGTCCCCCGTCCCGCCCCTTGGCGTGGGGGAAACGGTGAGGGGGCTGCGGGGAGGGGATCTCGTGTCCCTGTCCCGCCCCTCGGCACGGGGGGCACGGGGAGCTTGTCCCGCCCGCCGCGTCCCCGCACGGGATCTCTGCTCTGTGTGAGCAGGGACAGCAGCCAGGGAAGGGCTGGAGCTGTGTCAGGGCAGGGTCAGGTTGGATCTCAGGGAAAGGTTCTTCCCCCAGAGGGTGGTTGGCACTGACCAGGCTCCCCAGGGCAGTGGGCACAGCCCCAAGGCTGCCAGAGCTGCAGGAGGGTTTGGATGATCCTCTGGGGCACAGGGGGGGACTGTTGGGGTGTCTGTGCAGGGCCAGGGGTTGGACTGAATGATCCTATGGGTCCCTTCCAAGTCAGGATATTCTGTTATTCTGTGGTACCGGGACAAGCGTTCCCGATGGGGTTCGGTGGCCCCGGGGCTCCCCCAGCCCGCTCCCGGCGGGACGCGGGGGGAACAGACCCCAGCTCGGGACCGACCCCGCTCCCGGCGGGTCCCCCCAGTACCTGCGAGGGCTCAGAGTAGTTTAAAACCGGCCTCAAAACTTGTTCATGGCCACAGCCGATTTAGGACACCCCCGAGCTGCCCTTCCGAGCCGAGTTTAACCTGAAGCTGCCCTGCACTCACCCGGAACAGCTGTAAAGGCTTTGTGTGTTATTATTGCCTTATAAAAACGAACTGGAAAATACCTCAGTTAAATAAATAAGTGAAATTCATTCCTGATAGTCATGGTCTGGAGAAGAAAGATGGATATACATAAAATAAACAATAAATGTTAAATACTTTGTTTAAAATAGATAATTCACCACAAATAGTTTTTTCACTGTTCGTAATGACCCACTGATTCAAAACAGCAGATTAAAGCTCACCTGCCTGCGCTTCTCCCTGATAGGAGAGTTCCACAGGTGTAGAAAGCAAATATTGTTGCTTAAAAGATGAAGATATTAAGCAACTCAGCTTCAGCTTTAATACAGAAAAGTAGCAGCACGTTTTCAATGATCTGATTCAGTGGGAAAAGTTCTCACTCTGTGCTCAGTGGCAGCTTTCCTTATCGTGATTTTAATCTCATTTAGGTAGCTTTTTTTGCCATTTGCTTGTCTTGGCAATAAATAAAGATTAGCATCTATTGTAAAGGCTGAATGGAGTCAGTTTGGACTTACCTCATGGTCACAAATCTCTCACACAAACAGGCACTTGCCCAAATTATGTACACGGAGTGAGAGAGAAGTTCGGCCAAAAGATTTCCATCCAGAGCAGTGTTCTTACCATGAGTGTCCTTCCTCTGACAAATCCAACCCACCATCCATCCCAACCCCTCACAGCTACACCGACCAAGAATTCTGTCCCGCCAAGACTGGGCCTGTGAGAGGAGAAGCCCTTTCAAATACAAATTATCCACGTTCTGTTACAATCACAAGTTATTCAGCCAAAGTGAAATCCCTTGTTACATCCTGGCACCCGGAGTCAGGGAAGCACTTTGAGCTACATTACTCCCCTTCCTTTTGGCACCAGTCTTATAAACAGAGAACACAATCTGACACTTGTAAATATGTCAAGCAGTGGGTATTAACCAACCCCAAACCACATCCTTCCGCGTTAAAATAGTGCAGCTCTTTGTAACTCCAGTGCAGCCCCAGCCACCCTGCCCATCTCTGCACGAGGCCCAGGGCACAGCCAACCCTTTGATGGAGGGGCCATTCTATTTCTGGAGTAAAAGAACATCCCTTACCAGGAAAGAAATTATTTTCTTATTATAGAAGTGTTTTGGGATTGAGAATCACGATGTTGCTTATCCAGGGAAAGAGTGTGCATTAGACACTGCAGAATTCCTGATTTTTCCACATGCTGCTCACCCTCCAAATGGTGTTTCCAGTCAGAACAATTCCTCTTCTGGACCTTCCAAGTGGAGGTGACTTATTCTGCTTGATTTTCTCAGGAAAAAAGGGGGTCTAACACAGGATTCAGATTCATTTTAAGGAGGAGAAATGTTAATATACCCACACTGAGCTCCTTAGACCATTTTTCTGTAGTCTTGTGACTGTTAGCTACTCTATAAATTAAAAATTATAGAATCATGGAATAGTTTGGATTGGAAGGACCTTAAAGCCCATCCATGTCCCTGCCATGGGCAGGGACACCTTCCACCAGCCCAGGTTGCTCCAAGCCCCGTCCAACCTGGCCTTGGACACTTCCAGGGATCCAGGGGCAGCCACAGCTTCTGTGGGTAACCTGTGCCAGGGCCTCCCCANGTGCTTGACTTGATATTACATTCAGTTATCACAGGGAAGTCATCACAGTCTAATCCTTCACTTCCCAGGACCAAACTGGGAAGGTTCCCTTGCTGTCTTCTGACAACTGTGCTGCTTCAAACAGAAATTGTTCCCCTTACAGGTATCACACACAAGTGACACTTCCTCATGCACAATTATCCAAGCTGGTGTGTGGAGGAACATTTTCCCAGCTCAGGGCATTTGAGCTTTTATTCCCCGATTTCTTCTCCTTCTTTTCAGCAATCAATCAGTGACCATGAACAGTAACACTGGGGTTTCTACTTTAGCAAAACTACCATTTTTGCACGGTGGGAAGGTACAGGAATGTCTGCACTGATCCTGCCACTGTGTTAATTTGCAGCTCCACAGACAGGAGCCCCCAGACCCCTGGAGATCAGCTGAGTCCCACCACACAGAGCTGACGAGCAGCTGGGAAGGAGCCCTGACAAAATTAGCCCAGATAGGGATAGCCCAGCTTATTTAACTCTGGGACCACTCACCCAGAGCTCCCAGTGATGACCAAACCTGTTCTTCCAGGAGGATGGCTCAGCACACTTTGTTTCCACCAGCAGGTGCTGCTTATGCTTCGAACTGAACGTGGGGGAAGAGACAAAGGTGCCAGGAGGGCACAGCAGAGCTGGAATCGTGCTTTGTTTGCTTCATTTTGTCCCAAAATACGAGCACTTTGCTCCACATCCAAGTTTTTCCTGGAGGAATACGAGATTCAAACAGGGCTCTCCCAACCCTGAGTGTGGGGAGTTGGGCCCTTCTCACCCCAGGAGCAGAACTGGAGTTCAGCCAAGTTTTGTCAGAGTCAGAAAGCAGCAGTGTTCGACATTCCACGTCCAAGGCAACTCGTTTCTGGGGAAAACACGCTTTTCCACGCACGTGAGTTGGACATCATGGTCATTCACTGGCACAAATTCCAGCTGTTGCAGTAAAAATAATTATTGTCTTGTGTTTAAGTGTCATTTCTGCTGTTTTCTGTATTTCCCTTTCCAGTTCCCAGAAACGGGAAGGACAGGACGGGGAGGGTATGAAACCCAAACTGTGAATATAAAGAAAGAAAATGGTCTCTAACTCCTCTACAGATCCAAAAGCGAAAAATAAAATCATTTTGTTTCCCTCCTGCTCTTAAATAAATTGTTCTCAAGTGAGCAAGTTCTTTGACAATTATTAAAACTGAAAGAATTTTAGTTCTTTGACCATGATTTATATAGTTTGTAGGTTTTTTATGATACAAAGCCTCATTTCAGGTATGTTCCCACTGGCCTCACTGTCCACTTTTTATGAGACTACACTAATTTTTAAGCGGTTTTTAATTCTTCCAGTACTTGCTTTCTTTTCCCCCAAGTGTTTATAAATAAGAACTGAAAATTATTTTGGTTTCAAACCAAAAACTTTTACTTCTACAAATTGAAGACTTAAAAGGAAAAAAAAACCAAAACCAAACAACTAAACTAGTTCACTGGCTTAATTAACAACATCTAATTTTAACATAAAAGCAGTAAAAAAATTTCACACATCAAACTCATACTCAATAGCTCTTTTTTAAAAACACTGATAATCTCCAGATTGCCTGTAAAAACATTTTAATTTTCACTTTATTAGGGCACAGGAATGGCTGCATTAGCAGGTTTATTTATTCCTAGTAAAGATAAAAAAATTATTTGAGTTTTTAAGCAACATATTGATTTTCTGAAGGGATAGGCAGTTCCAAGAGGAAACTAAACACATCAGTAAGAGGTTTGTTTGTAGAGCAGTTTGTCCACATAGTTTAAGCCCTGCCAGGGATCAGAGTGTGGTGTGTGGATCAGCCATCCCAGCTCCCATGATTATCCATAAATACCCAGGGTAAATCCACGTGGTCTGTTTACAACCATCCCTACCATGGGAGCAGCTCTAGAAACCAAGACTATAATAAATATAATAATAATAATAATAATATAATAAAGAATAATCATATGGAGTACTCAGTGCACAAAGGCAGTGACCCCAAACCTCAGAGATTTCCCAGTGCTCCCACTGGGCAGGGACATTGTCCTGGGACAGTCTGCTGGGATTCCCTTTTCCAGGATGAAGGGAAGCCTCTGCCAGCACTGCTGGCAGACCCCAGAGTGGTTGTACTGCAGGGGGTTCACAAAGGCCTTCCACAAATAAATACCTCCAGTCACCTCAGTCCAGTCATGGAAAGTCCCTGAAAATGATTTTATTTGCCTGAATACTGGACTAAGAGTCCCTCTGAAAGAGCAGTTTGAGGAAAGATTAATGACCTGGAAAGCAAAACTGGGGGAAGTTTTTCCACCTACAAGATAATGTTGAAAGAAATCTGCAAACTGCTGTAGAGGACTGGGATTAACCCAAGGTCATGTCCTCAGGAAAGGGAAAAGTGGAGTTAATGGTGGAGTCATAACGACAAGAAGGAGACTCTTAAGCTGACTCTGGTGGAGCAAATGTGCCCCCGTATTTTTATCAAAAAACAGATAAATTATCTTGTTCTCTGGATTGTAAAAGGCAGAAGGGAGGCAGGAAAGGAAGCAGCAGCAGGGAAGAGGAGACAGACAATGTTTTAATGTCCAGGAAGAGAAAAGGTCATCTCTCACTGTTCTGGATGGAGGAGCAGGAGTGGAGTGGGATGGACAGAGGGATGAACAGGGAAAGAAAGGAGGGAGCCAAAGCTGCCCAACTCGTTACAAAGAGTAATCCCAGGGTGCCTTTCCTAGTGATGGAAGTATGAGGGAGCCAGGAAAAAAAGGATGGCAAAACTGGGCTGTGTGAAGTTTAAATTGCCAGCAGGCACTTGGAGAACAGGCAAGGAACGTCTCTGGAAATGTGGCTTTGGATGCAAGGAGCGGAGCAAACAGCTCAGGAGCAGAGTGGATCAGTTCCTTCCCTCCACCACGGTGATATTTAGATGACATTTCAGGTATAACTGGCAGGGAGCAAAATGCAAACTGTTACTTTAAAGCATATGCAATGCTAAAAAATAGAAGTGGTTGAAAACAGCGATAAGATTAAAAACTCAAGCTGCAGGCAGTCCCACATACAACAACCCATCTGACTGTCAAATCACTGTCCTTGTGAACAAGTTTTCACTTGGTTTTTTTTTTTTTTTTTGAGGAAAGAATGAGGATGGTTTGTGTGTCCTAGAGGTCTTTGGGAACTTCAGTGCAAGGGGGACGAGGCTCAGTATAGAGAGGACTGGCCAGAAAGAGCCTGCAAGGAAGGCCCAGGAGGTGTTTGTAGGTGGAAGTGAGGAGCAGTTTTGTGCAGCAGCTCGTCCTGTTGGTTCCTGTGAGACACCCCTGCAACCTCTCATCTAAATGTTCTGCAGAACCAAAGCAAACGAGCTGCTTGGAAAAACAGAAAGAAGCAAATAACAACTGAAACTGCTCAGGAATAAAAGGGGAGCGTGGTTTAGGCGGAGCAAAACAGCAAATGCTTTTTAATTGTAAATTATTTTTGCACTCAAAAGAGGAAAGAACTGTGATGTTGGCGAGATACCCCGAGCTGCGAACAAACATACCTGAGTTTCTGAAGGATTTAATAATCTCACGTGAAGCTCCCACCAGCCCTCCAGGCAGGGGATGGGCCTGTTGGGTCATGGTTTCATACCATCAAAGAGAGAGATTTCATCTTTCAGATGTTGTTGTGCTCGCTCAGTAAGAATTCAGCTTATTAAAAGGTGTTAAATAAGATGCGGGATAAAAATACTACAGCAGAGAAAAAAAAAGAAAAAGAAAAAAAAAAGGGTAAAAGGCAAAGCAAATATGGAAATAACATTTGGTGAAGACATTCTGAGAACAAAACTCCAAGTTTACTTGCTGGAATGGATTGCAGGGTAGCTCTGGATGGGTGATGCAGCTCGGAACGAGCCAGTCAGGCAACATGTGGAATGTGCAGCTTTTGGCACGGGAGCTCAAATATTCAAATTGGCCCATAAATCCCAGTACAGTTTTCAGTGTTTAAGGATCTTATTTTATCTGGATTAAAATCCTCTTCCCCCTTGGCACTAGAAGGTGTTTATAGCTGCAAAAACAAGAACTGCAAAATATTGCCCTGAAATCTATAAGGACTTCTCCTGCCAAACTTACAAGGTTTACTCTGCAGCTTAAAATTAAAACAAAAACCCCTAAAACGCTAAAACAGGGCTTTTGTAGATAAAGTGCAGCAAAAGAAAGGGAAAAAGTGAAGTAGATCACTCCAAATATTTTTTTTGTAATTTTAAAAATAATTTTATTTCCCTGTAGCAGGAAAAGATAAGGTAAAGTTTTTCTTTTAAGCCCTGAGAAATCTTTGCTGGTTTTTTTTTTTTTAATTCATTTTTTTTAAAGGTCATGCTCAAGTTGTGTACCAAAAAAAGAGATGACTAAAAGCCATGGCTCAGGTGTGTGATCACTGACCACATCAGAGCCTGGACTAATGCAGCTCTTCACCTTCTGTTACCTTCCAGCTCTTCCTCCTCCAAACACTCACAGGTGGAAACAGCTCCCACAGTCTGAGAAGATGTGACAAACCCCTCCTAGACAACACCTCTGGAACTTCAGGCCTCTGGCAACCACTGTGCAGGTTCTCTGCAAGGGACAACTTTAATATTCCATGGCACACACCCACCCACCGTTCACCTCCAGGTCCTTAGAGACACTCCTGAATTTGAACTGCCGAATTTCCCTCTCTGGATTTACTTTTCTTACCATTAAAAGCAGATCTCATTGTTGTGCTCTCACATTCTGTACCTCGAGTTACGTTGTAAAGGGACGTGAGAACAGAACACTGAGCAGGTTTGGGATCTGCTGCATCCTGAACTCCAGCAGCATTTCTGGGGTGCACAGCAAAGACTCTGAGGTAGGTGCCATTGCCTTGGACTTCACCATTTAAAGAGGGACTGAGGTTCACACTCATTCCCTTAAAAATACCTCCCCTGAAGAGCAAAGCAGCTGCTCATTCTCAGGTATGCTGGCCAAGGGGCAGAGGTGGTGCCTGTGCATTATTTCCATGTGTGGAGTAATTCCTATAATATTCCCAGTTCTTGCTCTTGTCTTTTCTTCCCCCGGCCCTGCTCTGAACTGGAGTCGTGGAGGCTCATCAGTAATAATGAGATTGAATAAGAAATGTCCTGATTTACATTCTGTTTCCACTCTGACCTCATTAAGGCCCTTTTGTTGTGGAACCTCGGGATCAGGACTTCCCTTCGGCCACGGAGCTGTCAGGTTCACTCACAGCTCAGCTCTGAGAGATGGGAATCAAAGCAAAGCCTCAGCCAGAGCTCAGCTCTGCCTGCAGAACATACATGAACTGGGGTTCTGTGGGAAACAAAACACACAAAAGGCGAAGCTCGCCCTGGTAAAGATCCAACCATTAAAATAATTCACTGGAGATCTTTGATGTTCGTTTTCCTCAGCTGTGAGCGCTCAGTGATCCATCAACTGCAGATAACTGTTGTGCTGAAAGCTCTCCCTGAAATTAGGAGAAGGAATAAAGGAATTAGAGACATAAGACTTCCATGGATGCCCCGTGTTGACATCCCTGTTTCCAAGCCCCATTAAATGAAACAACCCCTTTCTCTGAGATTTTAAGGTTCCACAAGCCCTAATTTAAAATGGAATTAACAGAGCAGATCCTGTTTAGCTAGCACTCCTTCTCACAGAAATTTAAAATATTTGCCTTATAGGAAATTATACTCACATATCATAAAAATATTTCAACTGCTTTTAATTTAATCAACTGCTTTCTTGATTACCCAAGGAACTGGCCATGCCTTGAAATGTTTGTTTAAAGGGAACCTATCTTTCAGCTCAGAGATATCTGCTCAGCCTTCTGTTCCCCTGCAGCCCAGTGAATGTTGCTTTTTGGGATTTTTCTGACACTCATTTCAGGAAGAAGCTGAAATGCTTGTCTTTGCTTGACACATGAAGAAAGGAATTACACAGGGATATATTTATTTTTTTCCTCTGTGGAGCCTGAAGCCTCTTGGTCTCGTCTAAGACATAAAATGCCCACACACCGACTCAGCTGAGGGGTTTTGCTGAGAATCTTTGGACTTTGATGCAGAAGAAAAATTAAAAATCTGAATGGATTTGCAAAGCAAGATGGGAAGAGCAACACTGACCTGGCCACGGGGTGTTCCCTGCTCCAATCCAAGGGGTGTCCTTGCCTCCCACCTGGTCCAAGAGGGGATAATCCAATATTTCTTGAAGTCACAGGTGATCCTGGTCCAGTCCAACCAGAGGTGACCTTCAGTTTTCTGGCACATGGAGCTAAAATGGGCACAGATCCACTTCTCCTGAGTTAAACAAACCCTTCTCCTCATACCAGGAAACAAGTAGTGTTTGTACTTGTTCATTTGGGGCTTGATGGACACAAACTTACTCTGAGATGGGATTGTTTTGTTCAGTTGGAGGTAAAGTGAGTGCTGCTGACAGAGATCTTTTTCAAATGATTGACAAAGCTCCGAGTCACAGCACTTTATATTCTATTCCAGAACTTCAAGATAATACAGTATTTTGACAAAACACAGTTGGTGTTCCAAATTGGTATTTGGAATACATTTGTGTAAAATCTAAACTGAAATCATAGATGTAAAGTTTGAGTAAAACCAGAAACTCAGGAGCAGTAATTCTACTAAATCTCTAGTTTGATCTCAGCATCAAGCCACTGTGATGAATGCAGGCAAAGCATTGATTTGTTGTTGTTTGTGTTGTAAACACATGAAATATTTACTGAGATTCAGCTGGATCAGACCTCTGAGTTGCAGGAGGAGCACATTCCCGTTTTGTTGGAATTCTTTGGGACTGGAGAGTCAGACACAGCATCCACACCCCCCTGTGGTACCTGCCAGAGGGGACCCTCCCCACCTGCTCAGGGCTCAGCCAGGAGTTTTATTTTTATATAAATATATATATTCCACTACAACACCAGCTGAGCACAGGTTAACCCACAACACTAAGGATCCAACCTACCCACAACACTTAAGTCAAAATCCAATCCTTCCAGCTCCAAGCCACCCAAAGCACCACAAAAGGAGCAGAAAAAGGGAAGAAGAGGGAGCAAAAAGAGAGAAGGAGGAAGAGGGAAACACAGATCACAGAGCTACCACTGGAACTTGTAGAAGACCATCTCTCACATGTCCACACACACACACACCCCCCTAAGGTGGTTCTGACCCCACCATCCCTGATCTGGTGTCTAACACCATCCCATAGCCCAGTGTGCAACATTGCACTTGTGAGAACACTGAAAACCTGGAAGACATCGAAACTCAATAAAGGATTTGGGGTGGTTGGAGCTGGGAACATTCCTGGCACAACCCTCAGCTCGCTCTGTGGTTTCAGGCAAGTCCTCTGGCCACTTGTCTGTGACACAGGTCAAACATTCCAGGTGCTGCTCACAGATGTCAAGGGAAGGGTCACATTATTAGCACAACAAGTAACTCTGGAGTACTGTTTTTGAAGTAATGACACCATTTACAAGTCAAAATCCAAATTTTAGCTTTGGAGCTGATCTGTACCTTTGGAGCCAAACTCCATCAAGCTTCAGACACTGTGTCACAGTGTCACACTCGCTGCTCCTTGAGGTCACATTCCCTCCTCGCATNACACTGTGTCACAGTGTCACACTCACTTCTGTCACAAGCTGCTCCTTGAGGTCACGTTCCCTCCTCACACGTGCTGGGCTGTTCTCTGCCTCCAGCCTGGGATTAAACAGCTCATTTTCCACCAAGGACAATCTGGGAATCAATGATCCATTTGTGCCTCTTGGGAAAGGAGGGTTCATCCCACTGGAGGTGGTGACCTGTGAGGACTTAAGGGCATCCAGGAGGCACCAAAGCCAGAGGTGTTCCTTTAAATCCAGTTTTCAACTATAATGTGAGCCATGGAGCTTTGACCTGTACACAAAAATTACACTGCAACAGCTGGAGAATCACTTTGGTGTGTGTGTTCCCTGTTATGAAGTGCACCTCCATTTGTTTGGGGCTGATAACTCAAAACAAACAGAGATATTCTCTACAATATGGAATGAGGGGATGTTGCACTTTACTCGAAGAGAACCCACTTTTAAATGAAACAAAATTTTCCTGTTCTGCTCAAAGAACAGCCCAAGCCCAAAGGGTATTTGTGTATGACACCCACTGCCTCAGAGCCACCCCTGTGAGCAGCAGGCACTTACCTGGGCAGTGCAGAAATAACTCCCCCTCAGAGCTGGACTGCTCCTGTCTCTTGTAATTACTTCTCCTCAGGGATCTCTGCCAATCTCTTCCCAGTGGACATATGGGCTCAGCAGGCAGGGACAGGCCCAAAGTGCTTTTCTTGCCCTGACGTCAGTGGAGGGAGGATGACTGAATTCAGCTCCCACAAAAATTAAACATTACCTGACTCCTGCCCTTTTATCAGAACTGTAGTGTGGCCCAGTTATTCCTACAGCTTCTTGAGAGATCTTCAGGCTTTTGCTCTCAAATAAAAGTGTCTTTACTCTTAATTAGAAGATAATGCCAGCCAGCTTCTGCTAATTATTTGTATTTTTGCTTAACACTTATAAATCTCCACGTTCAGGTATTATTACAAGCTAATATTTGTCTTGTAACACACATTAGTCATTACAATTAGCAAGTAGAAATAGATTAGTCATGCGCAAACAATCTCATAAATGAAGTATTTATGCCCCCTTTGGGGATGGAAAGGAAGGTAATTTGAGCCCTTTATGGTTATCAAGGGAAACCTGCCTTGTCTCTTCCATTCACGTGGTTGTTTCAGGATTTCCCTCTGGGCAAACTCCCTGGCTGGGGGCTCCTTTAAAGCCCAGTAGCACCACGAGAAGCTGTGGCAGGGATTTAATGAGCACCTTCAGGTGTCACCTCTCCTGAACTGCTGCTCACATCAGTGTCACTCCTTCCAAAACCTCTGCAGTCCATATTTCTGCTTTCCCCCGTGGCTGGAGGGAAAGCTCCAGCTCTGAGTGGGGATGTTTCCTTTGAGCAGTGAACACTTTCATCCACAGATTTAGGGCTCCCTGAGAAACACAGGCTGAAGGGCCCAGCATGGGACTGAGGAGTGGGATGTCCCCCTGCCCTCTGTGGCTGTGGAGCACACCTGGAGTGGGGCACACCAGGCTCAAACCACTCCAAGCCATGACCATGAACTTCCAAGGAAAAGGCTGTGCCATGGGCTGATCCAAAATGTCAGTGCCCAAGTCTGCTTCGAGGAACTGCAAGCTTGTTGCTTTTTATTCCATTTTCCAGAGGCTTTTCTTTGGCAATCCTACATAAAATTCCATCCTGGGTTGGGATTTTTTTCACACTTTTTACACTTTTGTTTTTACACACTCTTTGTGTGTGTGCGTATAAAATCTCCTAAAAAGTCACTTCAAATATAATTAGCATAAGCCATTTTAAACTGAAAACCCTAAGTCCTTTCACATAAGTAAATTTAACACCTGCATTAGTGCAATGTTTCTGCACTGGTGACCTGCACTGTCCTTGTCTGCAACACCCCATTCCCACCCAGGCCTTCTTTTTGTCTTTGCTGTCTTTAATTTAATCTAATTTGCCTTAATTTAGTCGAATATTTCCCTGGAAAATCAAGCAACTCCCAGCTCTCCCTCAAGGAAACATTTTCTCCGGCTACAGGAGTTGCCAAGCTTCCCGAAGGAAGGTGGGAAGGAGGGAATATTTGTTGCTATGTTTAGCACCATTACAGAAATAGGTCACATATTGTTTCTGAGAGAAATGGATCACCAGCACACAGGCCCTCACAACTCATCCTGGGCTCCCTCCACCCCCGTACACAGTGCTTGAAGCATTCCAACATCCCTGCCAAATTCCCTCACAAATACTTTAATTCTTTACGTGCTTGTCTCGTTCCATCTGTTCCACATGCTCTTTATGCCATTTGCATTCACTGGCAGAGTCTGTGAGATGACACCACCCGTTATGAATTTGAGGAGGTTTTGGGGATGGCAGGAGGGGAATGTGGAGCAGCTCAAGGTTTGGGGTTTGGTTCTCCAGCTCAGGGAAAACTGAGGGTCCCGAGGAGGTTCTCACATCAGAGCAGCCACGTCGTGCCTTCTCAGCAGGAAGAAAAGATGATTGTCCTTCATGGGATTTGTGAAGGGAGATTTTGTGCCCGAACAAACAACAAAGACAAGGGAAATGTGATGTAAAGGAGGAATAAGGGAAAGCAGCACTGGATGGGAGAGCGGTGCTCATGGAACTGCCCATGAAACAAATGTTCTCTGTGTGATCCCTCACCACAGGAGCCCTACACAGCCTGGGCTTTGCCTCTGGGCTTTGCCTCTGGGAAACATCCAGCTGGTTTTGGGGTTTGGCAGTGTGGTCACCCCAGCCCACAGCCAGCTGTAACTCCAGAATACACACAGGGGTCACGGCAAACGTCTGTTGGACATGAATCTGAGAGCAGCTTCCAGGATAAGGATAAGGAAAAACCCCCCACCTGGTCAGGGACACTGGCCCAATCCAACCCCAGATGAGCTGTGTGCGCTGGGCCACGGCCTCCAGTTCCTTGAAGGAATTGTGTGAGAGCCTCAGGCCAAGAAATCTGAATTATGCTCCAAGGGCTGCACACCAAACCTTTTCTTCTGCCTCCATAACAGGACCTCAGATAAAAGCAACTGCACTTCAAGGACATAGATGATTCCAACAGCCATGCAGTTAAAAAGCACCAAAACATACATCCATTTCTCAGACCATTATGCAATATAATTACTCTACTACTATTAGTAAGATGTGAAAATACCTGCTAGATTTCATCAGAGGTCAGTCAACAGTCCCAACCTTCCCTTTTCCCAAAGTGAGACAACTCAGCCTGCTTACCTGGCAAGATGGATTTCTCAATCTTTACCTCTCCATTTTTCCACATTCCTTTCCCCATCCCATTTTTCCTGCTCAGCTTGTGTGCTGCAGCCATACCCTGTTATCTCCTACCCCATCTCTCCCATTCCTCCCTGCCTGTTATTACCACACTGTCTTTAATGTTTCCCCTTTGTTGCCAGGCTCCAGTTTTCGTGTTTGATTCATGCAGTTCATTGTTTCTGCTGCAAAGGGATCATCATCCAAAATAACCTGCATGTGCTGGGGCAAAAGCAGGGAAGGGAAACCTGACATTCCCTGCTCACTCTCAGTTTGAAGCCTGCCTTGGAGGGGAACTGGGATAGGCTTTGCAGCATGGCATTGGATTTTTGATCCAGAAGGAAAAATAAGAGCTGGGTTCCAAGTTATCCAAACACTCTGTCCTTTATACTTGTGCCAAGTCAACCTGGAATAATATGCCCTGGATTCCTGATTGCTTCAAATCTTCCAGTAAAAAGCAGTGAAAAATCAAGGGCTCGAGGTGATGGCAGGGACTCACCATGGCTTGGTTGAACCTGAGAGCTCCCAGAGGGGTTGATCAGGCAGGGAAAGAGCTGAGGGATGGATTTGCAGAGGACTGAGGCTGATGCATCCCCTGCTCTCCCAGGGCAGTGTTGGCTCATGTGCTCATGGAGGAAGTTTGTTCCTCAGCAGATGCTCACAGGAGACAAGGTGTCCCTCCCAGCCCAGAGGGACCCCTGAAGTGGGGGTCTGTGTGTGAAATCTCTTCCTTCAGTGAGGTTTACCCCTCCTGGTGCTCAGGGATAATGTGCTGACCCCCATGGCCACCTCTGCTCCCCTCCAGCACAGCTGGATCCCCAGCCCAGGACATTCTCCTCCAGTTCAGGAACCCAAGCCCATCCTGTTGGAAAATGTTCTCTTTGGATTGCTGGGCTGATGTCCCCTCTTACTTCAGGAACAGGAGACACCTCCCCAGGGAGGTTCAAACCCTCATCTCCCGTGGAAATGACCCAAGAACTAAATTACAGGGTGCCTGTTCCAGGCTGGGTGCTCCCCACCCTTGCTTTGATGGCAGTCCAGCGAGTGCAGAGTGAGAGGTACATTGGGCAAAAGAGAAGGGGAATTATTAAAGCCCAATGATTAAGGCACAGGCTTATTTTGCCTTGTTTTACCACCTACTGCTTTCCCTAATGACACGTAAGGCTCTGTGCAAAAGCGTCTCTTTGATCCACAGAACCACTGAAACTCCAGGGAATCGGCTCATCTCAGGAATTTCCCTCACCCAAGAGGTGCTACAATTGCAAGGTAATTTCCCTTCTAACCTTGTTATTCCACCTTTCAGATTTTCTCCCTTTTTTTTAGGCATCTATTGTCTTTTCTAATTACTGCTTTAGCTTCACCTTTGAAGCTTCACCCTCAGCATGTGCTGCTTGCAGAATGGTGGGGAGGAAGGAAGGAATCCCATTGTCAGCTCCTTCAGGGGACCCTGGGAGGATGGGGGAGAAAAGCAGGAGGAAGGGATACACCAAATGATCAGTAAAACCACCCAGGTAGGTATTTCCTACTGGCTCCATTTCACCAAATTCAAGCGATTCTCCACTCCAAGCGATTTCCTTATTTTACATTTTGCCTCCTTTCTGGACAGATTTGAAATTTTCAATCACAGAACCATGTGTTTTACATGGTGTATATATATATGTATACGTTATGGTTCCTGGTGTATTTTTGTGACCTTATATTTGGGAGTCAGCCCCACTTGGGAGTGACAGCTATGAGAAATATTTCCTGTTCTCCATCGAGGTTGCCAAGCACACAGACAGGAAGGCAGGTGAGAAAAGCTCCTAATGCAAATGTGTCCACAAAAGCAGTTGTGTGCCCTTTGCAAAATGACTAAAAAATACTTAAAAAAATAAGTATGGGATAAAAATCTCTACTCAAATAGACAACAGGTGAAATTCCATGAGCAAGGACACTGGAAACAGCAAGGGGAATTATCTTCATCAGCTGAGGGTGGAGTTCAGACTCTTCTATGTTTTAGGGATGCAAAGATGTTCTGAAGGGAAGGGGGAGCTGGTCAAGGGCAGAGTAAGTAGAGGAGAAACAAGAGGAGCCAGCTAAGACATGAACTCTGCAGCCCTTGGAAAGCACAGTGTGTATTCACATCTAGCACCAGGCACATGTTGCAGTGAATAAAATAGTTCAGGGTTGTAGTCCCAGCGGGACCTGGGCCAGGGGGTGAAGGGGAGGGAACACACTGGAGCTGTGATTCAGGAGTCCTGGAATCCTTCCTGACCCGCTGGGTTGGGATTTCTGACTCGACACCCTGCCTTGCCTCAGAGTAGGAAACTGGATCCTGACTGCAGGATTCTTTTTATAGAGCAGACTTTGGTGCCAACTTCCTTTGGAGCACAAGTTTGTCCCTCCCAGTCTTCAGGCAACACACCAATCACGGGCCAGGAGAGCAGGGAAATGGGATCTCTGTGCCCCAAACACAACCCAGGTCTGTCCAGAGAGTGAACAGCAGCCCAAAGCTTGTCCTAATTCCCCATCCCAACAAACACAGGGAGCACTGGAGGGTCTCAAAGCCATTGGCTTGTCCCCCTCCTCCTCTCCCTGTAAACTTGGCCGATGCCAAAGGACACAGCCTGGTGCAAGGAATGCTGGCCAGGACTGGAGGCTCCATTGGGGATTGCACTGGCAGGCAGGGGGTGGGAAATCACCCGCTGGGACACACCTGGAGCACAAGGATTTCCACACATTTCTTCCCCAGCCTGTCCTGGGGGATCAGACAAGGCTCCTCGAGCTGGTCCGGGGCACTGGGACTGAAAACTTTGTCCACAGCCTGAGGTGGGTCCTGCCTTTGGTGTTGGTCACATCTTAGAAATGGAAAGACTTGAAATCACTGTGCTCCCTTTTGTATTATTTTATAATTGAAAAGCATAATTTTATCCCTTCATTTCCACTGAGTGGAAAAGATCAATAATGCACTTACAAACACATAAATCATGGAAGCAAAGCAAAGCCTCTCAGAACCTCTTTTGATGTGCACACAGCACCTCCTCCTCTAAAACAACCCACATATTTAAATCAATATTGATCACTTGGCCCCATTGTATCTTACAGACAATATTAATTAATGATATTGGTTAATGTCTCAGTTTTCTTCTCACTGAGGCTCCTCCTCAGGGTTGTGGGGAGGGCAGAGTCAGCAGGCAGGTTCCAGCCCTTGGCACCCACCTTGGGGCTGAATGAAGTGCAGGTATGAAGTGACTTGCCCAAGGTTATGAGAAAAAAATCATAGAGGAGCAACCCAGCAGAGAAACCACAGAACCCAGTGAAGCACTTACACTGAAAAGCCTTTTGTCTCATCCAAGGCATTTAAAAGTAACATCTCTATAAAGAGCAAAATTCCAGACAAAGGTGTATCTGACACCATATTTAACATTGTCCTATAAAGGGAATTAATTTTAAGCAGTCAGACAGAAATTTTAAGTAGTAGGCCGGTAACAGATGCAAAGAGAGTCTTCCCATTCTTCCTATAGAACAAAAACTCTAGAGATCTTAGTTTTGGAAAAATAGAAGCAACTCACCCAGCACCATCTGTAGCATCCTCCATGGGTCTGTAATTCATGAGGAGTCTGAGTGCTGTGGATTTGCTCCATGAGCTCTCCTGGACCAACCTCAGCCCTTGCAACAGGAGAAACAACATTTCAAAACTACTGAAGGAATATTTTCTAAAGCAACCAACGTGTCCCAGCCCTTCCCATTTGTAGCAGGACTGCTCAGGTGTCATTTTAACAGAAACTGTTGCTCAAGATTTCACCCTGTATCTGCAGTTATTTGCCAAATGAAATACAGGATCACAGAATCCTGGGATATGTTGGGCTGGAAGGGACCCATCAGGACCATCCAGTGCAACTCCTGACCCTGTGTACAGACTGGGTGATTGTCTTCTCCTCCCTGTTTTGCACAAATCCTGTGTTTTGGGGAGGAGGAGGAAACAGATTTCAATGTGGCTGAACAAATATTTCTGCTAATAATTTCTACCAAAACACACTTTCCCTGCTGTCTGTGACTTTTTGGGTTTTCCACTCTTTCTTAGGATACATCAATTTAGTTGTATGACTTTACAGACCAAAAAAAACCCCACCAAACCCAACAGAAAAATTGAAAATCCACCTAGGTGAGATTTTGGGGGGTTATTTCAATTAATATTCACTGCTGCTGTTTCCTTAGATTTATCCATTCTAATTAGCAGTGATTTAAAGAGAAAATCCTGCTTGTGTTGCCTCCAGGCACAAAGAAACAGCGGCTGGTGCTGCTTTAGCACATCCTTCCTGCACAGGGGGAGGCACCAAGAGGGTTCCTTTCCACTTCATCCCCAGGGCTATCCTACACATTTCCAGGTTATCCTACACATGTGACAGAAGGGATGGGCTGGAGGGACAGTGGTAAATTCAGCAGAAGGAATAAAACATCTTGAAGGCTGCACTTGTGTGGAAATGAATCCTTCCTGCACACACAGCACGGGTTTGGGTGTAAGGGCAGATTTTAGGGAGTGGGTTTGTAGAGTTACCAGCACAGAGGAGGGAAACAAGGCCCAGAGCTGTGCTATCCCTCCCCCAAATCCAGTTCCTCCACCTCCAGGACGGGGGTATTCCAAGAAAATGTCCTGGTTGTAGAAAAACCAGCTGGAAGTGGTTTCACCAGGATGAATCCAACCTTTGTCCAGGATTGGTTCTGGCCATTGATCCCCCGTAAATGAGAGGACATTGTTCCCCCTGTTCCCTGGTGAGGAGCTCCCACGGATGGCAGGGAGGTTTCCTGCAGGAGCTGAGTGCAGGGAAGGCCCTGGGAATGTGCTCTGCAGCAGCATCTGCATTGCAGATTGGAGAGGGAGTTGTGCCCCAAGTGCCAAATCTCAGCTCGGAGAGTAAAACTATTTTTGTTTTATACCAGTGCAGAAAATGACCCTTTGGGTAGTGCACACCTGGGTGGTTTAAAAGTAAAAAAACAAAGCCCAGTAAACATCCTGCCTTGTTGAACAGTAATTTAAAAATACTTTTATTTTTAAATTATTTTTTTAAACTTTTTTTTTGCTCAGTGTTGAGTAAGGTTGACAGTAACACAGGGCATATATTTTTATTTACTTGCTGATTTTCAAAGAGACTTGGAAAACTTGAGCTACTGTGTAGAGAGAGCTCCCCACTCTTGATGGGGTAAAAGCCAGCACCGTTTAGGAACAAATGATAATTTAAAAAGTTAGCAGAGGTTTCATTTTGGTGGGAACCATGTGCAATCACGGCAGCACAGCAACATTTCCTGGCAGTTTAGAACTAGGAGAGAATGGGATGGAAAAATTATATGCTGGAATTATTGCAAGAATTATGAGAACCACAAAATCAACTAGGTTGGAAAAGACCTTTGAGATCATCCAGTCCAACCTTTGAAACTTAGATTCCCCCTCGCTCAAATTCTGGGATAAATTTCAGATTGAACACATTTGGTCAGGGCTGCCCTAAGGGCTGTGGGACACTTCATTCCATCTTTATTGCAACAGCCAGTGCTGGGAAAATAAAAACCTTCCTTTTCCTTTCCTCTTCCTCCTGACAAAGCCTTGTCCTTCTCTTCCCCTTAAGAGAAATCCAACGTGCAATTCTCTGCCATTTCAAGGCCCAGTTTAAGTGCAGGTTTAACAAACACTGACAGAGAGTAGGTGTATTTACTGATACCCCTGAGGATCTAGAAAATAGGTACTTCTGCTTACCAGGGGAGCACAGGGGAGGCTTTGTGTTGTGTTTCAGCTGCAAAGGGGTTTCTTCAGCAGAAATGTGCTTTGAGGCAGTGGCTGAGAGTGCAGTGTAGTGATGGAGCAGGGAAACAGGCAGGGCTGGCAGTGCCAGTGATGACACCTGCTTTGGCATATAAAGGATCCTTTAAAATGGAACACAGTGAATAGAGATGGTCTTAGCTGCACTATCAAACAACCTCAGAGGAGAGGGGCAAAGGACAGCCTGGTCTTCTTCCATCAGCTTGAATGTGGTGATGCCCTTAACCCACATCACTGATAAATGATTTTGTTCACACATCTGTCAAACTCTGTGAGTGAGCAGCCAGCTCTGAACACCCACCCCCTGCCCAACCCCAACAGATCTCAATGGATTTTTATACAGGATTGTGGCAAATATATGGATTTTTTTATACAGGATTGTGTAAAAATGGATTGTAACTTATCCTGGGATCCACTGAGCAAACCAGTGTACCCAGCAAAGAAGCAAACAAGACCAGAGAGCAGAGAACTTTTGCTGCATATCAGTGCTCAGTGAGGGTGCTTTGTGCCACTGGGTGTGTTATTATATATGTACTTCTAGTTAACATTCCCCTCTGTTAATCCAGACCATCTCTGTTGGCTTGGATGAAGTAGATAATGACTTAATCTGATATTTGGTGTAACAGTAAATGAAATTTGGCCCTGCCATCAAAAGCGTTGGAGGGAAGGGACATGGTGTTAATTATTGCCTGTAAACAATCCATCAGTTCCCCTGAAAAAAAGGGTTTTACAACATGTTGGGTGTCCAATTTCAATCCTGTAGTGCTTTCTGTGAGAGGTGGCTCTTCATCACTGCTGCTGTGACCGTCCCCGTTCCACAGCCCCTGAGCTGTCAATTAATGAGCGAAGAAACAAGACCCTCCCACCCACCACTGCTCTACCAGCAGATATTCCCTCATGTCTGCTCCAGAGGGTGGAAACAGGGGGAAAAGGAACTCTCCCTGCCACAGTCAGGGTGCATGGCTCCCCCCTGTATCAATACATCAGACCCTGCTCTGCTTTCAGCAGGTTACAGTACATTTCCCTCTGTCAGCAGGAGATAATTTGCAGCCCAGGTGATGGATCTCCCTGGCTGAAATAAAGCATCTCCCCGTGCCACTTAACAGGGCTCCCCATTCCAATCACGTCCGTCACTCCGTGGGGCTGAAGTTCGCTGGGATATTCACAGGGAGGAAAACAAAGGGGTCTGCACAGACAACCTGAGAGGGGGAATGAAGCTCTAAAGGTGAGGAAAGGAGGTGCAGACACACCCCTCAACCAGCAGGACTTTGGAAACTGCAGTTTAAACTTTTGTAGTGTTCTCTCTCTCAAAGATGCAGCAAAAAAAGAGGAGGGTTTGAAAGAGACAAACCAAAAATTAGTTCTGGTAAGATGACTTCAGGAATACGACCCACTTCCCTTCCCTTGGTCCAGGAATGACAGCTGCCTCACACAAGCAGGGATTCCCAGCGAGAAAGGAGATGTGGGAGACTTCCCTTTCAGTTAACACCCATCAGTTTGGGATGGGCTCACTGTATCCCCTCCTTACACGGGAATATCCATATGTCAGAGCCAAGATAACTCTGGCAGTGTGCCCTGGGAAGTAATGACCAAACCCTGATGCCTGTCCCTGATCCCTGTATTTCGTAAGAAAAGTCATTTGTGAGTAACAAAACCCAAACCTCTGCTCGTGTCACTGGCATTTATGCCACAAACTAACTTAGATGCAGCATCTGGAATGCTGCAAAAATGCCCTTCCTGTGTCACAGCCCCTAAATTCCTCAGGAACCCCAATTTTCTGAAGGTGTGGGGGGTGTTGTCCTCATTTCACAGACACAGGAATAGAAGAGCAAAGCCACCCAAGGACCCCGTGGCAGTGACCAAGGTTGGATGAACTCGTTCTCTTCAGCTCAGAGAAGGGAGAATGAAGACAGAGAGATGTAAATCCTGCCTGCCACGGATAAAATGGGTGAAATATTATTATTTGCTGTTTCTCACATTACAAGGATTAAGGAGCCGTGGTGAAGAAATCTGATAAATTAGTTTAAAACCAGACAAAACAGGGATTTTTCTTTGTAATTGAATCTGTGGAATTTGTAGATGCAGGATGTTGTGGAGCTAAAAAAACACAGCAATAATCCATCCGAAATTCGAAGGCAATTTAACCAATAGGAAAAAAAAATCAAATAAAAATATTTACATCCACAGCTTCTTACCCAAAATTCATCTAAATCTTGTCCCTCCCCTTTCCTCCCTCATCCTGTGTCTAAATTCTCTGAGTGGGAATGAACAAACCACCACAGACCTCTCCAGAAACATGGATGTATTTCCACTATGCAGGCCTTGCACACCTGAATACAGGGATTTTCCTTCCCACTGTGCTCCCAAGAACTTCATTTTCCAGAGAGGGAGGAAGACACCAAGTTCCAGGTGAGTTGTTTCAGCTCCTTTGCATCCCCACAACCACAGGGCAGGAGGAAACAACAGCCAGAAAGTGAAACTAAGCTGAACAGCACGAGGCAACACCGTGATCAGCTCAGAGCACAAGGAAACTCAGCAGCAGGGTCTGTCTGTGCTTCCCTGGTGAATCCCTCTGTGGTGGAAATGCACAACAAACACTCTTTAAAGAGTTGCAGTCCATGGCACCCAGCCAGGACCACTGATTCCGGAGGAGGGATGGTTGGAGACAGATTTGGAACCAGTCTTGACTGACACTTATCCTTCTCCCTCTGCTATAAAAAGGGTCCATTTGCCTGGGTTGTTTTTAAAGGAACTGTTCTTGTTAGTTGTGGAGGCAAACTCGATGTACACGTTCTTAAAGAGCCACTGGAAGTCAGGCAGCGGGACTGGAGTGTCCACGTTTCGTAACCCGAAGGGAAACACTGCAGGGGTTGGTTTGTTGATGGCAGAAAACACCAGAATCAGTCACCAACTTTTGACTGGTGCTGTTCCTTCTCAAATAGATCAAAGAGAAGAATTCACACAGGTGTTTTCTGGAGGCAGGGCATGGTCTGAGCACAGGCCCCAAAGCACAGGAGAGGAGGGGCTGTCCTGGAATGGTGAAGTGCCTGGAGCTCCATGGTTTAGGGTAAGACACTGGATTGCCTTTCCTGGAAGTCTTACCTCTCTAATCCTGCTTTTCCAGCCCTTCCATCACCAAATGCCTCCACACACAGGGCTGCTCCTGTGTTTGGGAAGCAGGTAAGTCCAAAATTCCATGTGGTATCTTTGTGATTCTTTCTGTTCTCCCCAACAGGAGCATTCTCAGGACCCAGAAATGGGAAAATCTGTCACCAATTAAATGTGTTTAGGCTTAAATGATTTTAAGACACTCCTTTTAAAACTAAAACTTGTCATATTTAAGATTTTATGGTACTATAAGTTCATTGAGTGCTTCAATAACCACATTCTCTCTGAATTAGCCATTCCCAGTTCTGCCCAGAGGGATATGGAATGTTCAGAGTCCGGGGGGATGCAGGTGCACCCAGACACCAGGAACACTGTGGAAACCACAGAGCAGAGATGCTGTTTGTGCAGGAACCTGTCAGGGGCCCAAAGCAGTGCTCAGGGCTGAAAACTGCCCAGCAGGAGTGGGCAGAGGGATGTGGGGAGTGGGAACTCTGAGCTGGATCACAAACTCTGGAGCAACATGACAAGGGACAGCAAGTAGGTGCTGATAGTTTCAATAAAACAGACACAAAATGCATCTCCTTGAAACTCACTTTGCTTTTTCAGGCTGGAAATCAATTCTTCTTTCTGCAACACGATTTTTCTTTGCTGAATATGAAGGAATAGGGCATTCCCTCTGCACTGGAGAGGGGTTTCCTTTCTCAGCATTATCTCTGTGTGCTGCAGAGCCATTCCCAGCCCTGGAGAACTTGAGGTCCAAGATAAGGATGGCAGGGGACAGAGAGCCACAGGCAGCTCTCATGGAGAAGGACTTACTAATAAACTAACAGGCTCAGGTGGAGTTGCTTTGCTATGTATTTATTCTATTTGTTCTATGTATTTACTTTTAGGCTTGAAAATACTACCTTGTAGGGAGACTTGTCTACAAAGAGTGAGAGATTTGGGGACACCTGAGACGAATTCTCACTCAGAACTCAAACAGCAAAACCAAGAAATAAAAAACCCAACCAAACACGGTTTTCCTTTACCTTCCCCATTCCCCTGGGAACAGGAAACCCATCCTGAAGTTCCCCTCTCCAAGCTGCTGACACCAGGCCTTTTCTCCTCTTGATTCTCCTGACATTTCCATCATTCAAGAGAAGTTAATTTACCCACCCAGAATTTACCCTCTCTCAGAGACAGGGATTTCAGCAGGGAAGGCTCAGCCCAGGCAGTGCTGCCAGCACAGGGCTCTGCTGACCTCTGGGGGGTTCTTTAACCTCTGAGAGCCTCCCTTTGCCATTTGATGAATGGTGATGAAAACCACCCCCTGATAATATACCTTAAAAAAAACCCCAAAAGTTATTAAATACATGGCAATTACCGGATAAAGATCCTTCTTAGCCCTTCCACACAGCCCCATCTCTCAGCAGATGTTCAAAGCACCCATTGTCCACGTTTGGTGCCCAGGCACTTTTGAAGTGACAAGTTAATTTGCCCAGGAGGACAACACCTCGTGCACATGTCCGTGTGCCCTCCTTTCCCAGACACACAGCCCTTTCTGCACTTGTTCCCTAAGCACAGGGAGACACACACCGTGCTTGTTTCCAGGTCAACCAGCCATGGCAGCCCATCTGAAATGGGAACAAAATAAAGGATTGGTGTGTTTAATAGTTTAATGTATTGGTGCTCCACTCATTCCTTTTTTTTATTCTTTCCCCAATCCTTCACCTTCAGGAGTCATCTCTGACTCCACTTGCTCTCGTGCAATGCTCAAATTACCAACAGCTGATCAAACAGCAGCTCCTAAGCAGTGACCCCAAATTCCTGGAGAAGCACAGAAGACACAGAAATGTGCCCTGACCTGCTTAACCCCGTCTGCCCTCCCTGGCCATGCAGCCTGACCTGACCCCACTGCTTTTATTCCTCCCAACACACTTTAATAGATTCCACCCAAGGAGAGCAGTGGGGGGAGAAGGAGCCAGTCTGCCTTTACATCTTATTCCAGAGAGGTGTTTCCTTAGCTAAACACCACAGCTCCCAGCAGTGATTTCCACATGGCTGGAATGTTACCTCCCACCTCACCACTGCAATCACTTCTTTGCCTGGTGGACACTCAGAAATATTCCTGAGCCTCTGGCAGCAGCACCTCGGAGCAAACACAGCACATCCCTCAGCAAGGATTTCTTGGGATCACAGCAAACTTCCTTGGTGTGCAGAGGAGGGTGTTTGGGAATTTTATCCACCAGTGTGGCAGAACTGCCATTCTGGATGTGCTGGGAGAGCACAGGGAGGTGTCAGTTTGCTGCTGCCTGCTCCTCAGCATGATGTAATGATAAATAATCACACAGAGCTGCAAGAGCAAAGCAGCCCTGGTAGGACTGAGCCAGGATTAGCAGTGACCACACCTCTGGGTTTCAGCCAGTCACTCCTCATCCCTGACTCCCTGTGCTCCTTCCAAAGCACTGAGATCCTTCTGTCTTCCCAGGAGACCTGGATTTGCAGGCAGGCTTGGAAACTCGGAGACGTAACAGATGTCTCCCTCCCCTTTAAAGCTCTGCCTTTCTCTCCACTTACATAATGCTAATTAATTTGGGCTGAAGATAGCTGAGATCTCTGTGATTCCTGCTTCCACAGCACACATTCCAGCCTCGCTGCTCTCATAAGCAGTCTGATCAGCACCACGCTGCACATCCCTGCCAAATTCCCTGTGCTGTTGGAATCAAACCCTGGGCCTCCTCTTGCCCCCAGAATATGCAACATCCCTTGTTTTGGACGGATGTAACGAAGCACAATCCTCTCCACTGAGAGGGAAGTGTTGTTTTCCAGGATAATCATTCAAAAGCATTTCTTGATTACCATAAAGAAAGTATTCTGTCATCCCAAGGAGAAAGATCACACAGGAGGGAAATAAAAGCTCTGCAACGGAAGGAACCCAGGCCAGGGAGATCCTACGTAGGGAAATGCAGTCACACCATCAAGTTCTACCAAAGGGTGGGGAGGAACTCCTGGGAATATCAAACCTTTCATCTGAGAAAATGGGTTATCTCATGTCACTCTGCTGATCCAGAAATCAGGGTGGTTCTGTAATTTTGGCATCACATGAGGAGTGGGAAGAATTGGCAACGCGAAGCTCCAATGCTCTTCAGGCTCAGCTGGCAGCAGCAGGGCCAGGTCTGACTGGCAAAAGGGACCCTGGAAAATCCAGGGACATGGTGCCCAGAGACTCCAGCACACCCAGAGGAACAAAGGATCTGAAAGAACTGGATGCTGAAAGAATCCAGCACCCAGAGCTCCAGCTGGCACTGTGAAAGCTCATGGTAATTCTTAAATTTGGAAAACAAAACATCTGTTCCAGCAGAGTCAGAAGTAGACCTTTAGGAGTATGACCAAAAGAGTCATCCTGTAGTGTAATGAGTTCCAGCTCCCAAGACTTTCACAAAACTTGTCCCAACAGTTCAGTAACAAAAGAGAAAAAAGTCATGTCAAAGGGCTGGATCTCTGGTTTGGGAGTTCCCCACACCCACCCATCATGTCTGCCTTGCAACATTTCTAAGCCCAAGGTAATCAACAAATCCCTGTGATTAGCAAGAGTCTGGACATCTGCTGGAGTGCTGAACTTGCACACTGTGCTTCCCTTTGTGTTGTCCTTGCTCTGTATTAGGAACTCTCCAAGACAGCTCGTTTTGTTTGGAAAGCTCAGGGCCCAGGAATAACGTCCCACTCCCAGGAGAGCAGGGCCCCATCACACCTGATGGGGATTTGGGAACACAAACACCCTCACTCTGAACATTCCCCCTTTCCTGCTCCTTCCTCAGCTTCACACACCAGCCTCTGTGAAGAAAACTGACTTTGTCCCAGTCAAAACCAGCACACATATCCTGAGGAACAAATTCCCACAGCCTCCCCACAGTGCCTGTACTCACTGATCCTCAGTCTCTCTTCAGGCTGTTGTTCACTCAGAGCCTCCAGACCTTGAGAATCTCCTCACAAGGGCTTGGCTCTTCACCATAAAAAGACATGGGGCTGAAATTAAAGTTATAGTGTCTAAATCATTAAATGATTTGGCTTCAAATCCCTGGAGACAACCTCTCTCTACAGAGGCATCCAAAGCTGGCAGCTGGGCACAAATAGACCTTCCCAATAACTCAGCCAGTTTGGGACTGTTATCCTTCCTCAAAGGAGCATCATTCCCTCAGATTCCAGCAAAGCTACTGTGGGAGAACAGAAGGATACATTTCCCTCTCCATCATCCCTTGTTTACACAACTGTACACCCAGAGAGAGCTTTGCCCCTGCACTGGGGTGGGAAGTGGTGGCTACACAAAGTTGCTGCACCCTGTTAGAAACAGAGATAAAACTGTTCAGGACTGTGGAATATCCTGAGTGGGAGAGCACCCACAAGGATCATCCAGTCCAACCCCTGGCCCTGCACAGAAACCCCAACAATCCCACCCTGTCCCTCAGAGTGTTGTCCAAACCCTCCTGCAGCTCTGGCAGCCTTGGGGCTGTGCCCACTGCCCTGGGGAGCCTGGGCAGTGCCAACCACCCTCTGGGGGAAGAACCTTTCCCTGAGATCCAACCTGACCCTGCCCTGACACAGCTCCAGCCCTTCCCTGGGTGCTGTCCCTGCTCACAGGGAGCAGAGACTGGAGCTGCCCCTCCTGGGAAGTTACAGACTGGTATGAGGTGTCCCCTCCGTGCCCTCATGGAGTAGCTGAGTCCACACACAAAGGACACTCCAGGTCCATCCAGGAAGGATGAACTGGAGCTGGAGCTGACTCTGGCTCCCACAGCAGCCTCCAGACCATCCTTCTCCCAGTTTCCCACAAAACACTTACTGTACACTCACAAAATAAATTTGAAAAAAAAAATGAATAATTAAAAAGCAAAATATGTCTTGGAGTTTAACAGCTACAAGGGAGAATGTTCAGCCACAAAAGGTATGGTTTTAATAATTAATCGCTGCTTTATTTAGCACAGAAGCAACTGCCTCAGATCAGAATTAAAGCCTTGTAAATGAGTGCCTTGAAAATGGCCACTCCAAAAAGTAGGATAAAAACTTAGGCACAAAGAGAAGAGGATTAAAAAAAAAGAGTTCTATAAAAGCCAAACCTAAGTGGAACTGGGAAAAAGCTTTAAAAGAAAACAACACATGAACATTTCCTTCTTGTTTCCACAGAGTGGATGAGACACCCATGGATTTATCCATCACCCTGCTGGAATGTCATTCAGAGCTGGAGGAAAAGCAGCCCAGAGCAGGATTTAAGCCCAGCCTAGGGACACCATTCCCAAAGGGTAATTTAAGTCAAGCATTCATTGAAATAGTTTTATGATATTTTTTGAGTAATTTTATTTGCTTAACCAGTCTTCAGAACCTTATTTTCAGATGTCTTTCCCCCTGCATTTTCAATTATTGTGTAGACATCATTTGCTGCACTCTCAAAACCAATTCCAAAGTCCATATAGATGGTAATCAAGTGGGAGAAAAAAAAATGAAAAAATAAAGATACCCCTCCCAACAGAGGAAAACTGAAGGCCTGTAACTATGTTGCTGCCTTAATGTTAAAAGAAAAAAATGAAATAACATTGGCTATTTCCTCCCTCTCAAGAGGAGCTGATGCAAAAGGCACTTTGTGAATCAAGCCCAAGCTGCAGATGGGAGTGGTGGGACTGGAATAACAAGGATGTCCCAGCCTCAGATTGAGGAGTAAAAGCAGAGGGTGCCTGAGAACCACGAGCTGGGGTTGTGAGGAATTAAATATTGTGCAGGACTGCAGGGATTAGAAGGAATGAGATATTGTGTGCAGGATTGCAGGGATTAGAAGGAATGAGATATTGTGTGCAGGACTGCAGGGATTAGAAGGAATGAGATATTGTG
>VYXB01007977.1:0-32021 GCA_013397135.1 Pachyramphus minor | reverse complement strand
TGTGCAGGACTGCAGGGATTACAAGGAATGAGATATTGTGCAGGACTGCAGGAAGCATTGCATGGAGTACTAATGCTGGAAGAGGCAGAATTCCAGAGCTCCAGACTCACAGCAGAGTGAGGTGAGGAGTCTGAGTGTGTCCCAGCCACGTTCCAGCAGGGAACACTCAGTGGGATATTCCCAATCTTTCCCTTGGACCGGTCCTCTCCTCTCGTGCAGTTGTGAAAGAAGAGGCAGCACTGGTTGCAAAGGGGAGGAGTTTTCCTCATATGAGGAAAATTATCTCATATCATGAGATAATTCTGCTCATGAGAAATAAATTAGAACCATTTGGAAAATAGGGTGTGTAAGTTATTACTGCCCCAGGGCAGCAGGAAATGATGAGAATAACAGTGTGTGCATGTCGTTGGCTATTATTTACCTTGGCATTCATAAGCCATGTGGACTTGCCAGAGCAACTTCCACACCACACCAAAGTTCCATGTGCATTGTTTCCCCACCCCCCCAGATAGAGACCCCTGAAAAACTGAGATAACAGGGTGATTTTGATAAGGAGTCCTGGAAGTAGCAGCCTTAGGATGAGTCTTCATCTTTTTCTGGAGTAAATAATTAACTCCATTGGCTGAAAAAAATGTTCATTTCTGCTCCAATCCTGAATTCTGCAGGTGCCTTTAGCTGGACTCTGAGCATTATCACACATTCTTAACACACCTTTTCCAGCAGTACCTGTCACGGGTGAGTCCTGCACTGGATATGAACCCTTAGTAAATCCAGTTTCAGCTCAGACATCCCCTCCATCCTCTGTTTTCAGCCAGCGATGACCTAAACATTTGCAAAGTCTAAACCAGAAAAGACACTGAAAACCATAAAAAAGGGGGCAACCAGTGAAAGGCAGGGACAGAACTGACCTGGGCACCCCTGATTTACACTGCCCTGAGGCACCAAAGGGGCCTGGCACCCTCAGTTAAAGGTCTCACATGGTTATTTCATTTGATCCAGGAACCAGAGGGCTCAGAATTCGATTTGGTTTTCATTAATTTATTTTGAATACTTATAGGCAGGTAAAACACCATGATTTAGGCAGGACACCCTTGCCAAGCTTACAAGCTTCACACACACACTTTACATGGACACCGATATAGTGAGGGTGTCCCTGCAGCTGCTTCTGCAGGACAAAGCCACTCTGCAGAGGAACTTTGGGTAAAAAGGCAAAACCAGGGAAAGGTGCTAAAAATGAAGTGGGATGGAGCAGGAGCCAAGAGGGAAAAGACACAACAACAGCAGCTGCTGGAGATGGAGCAGAGTTTTACATCTAATAACTCTCTGGGGGTGTGAGGTGGCCTGGGGGAAGAAAATGCCTTGAGCTGTGAGTGGTTTATGGCTGTGGATTGGGCATCCAACAACATCCAACAATGGCCAGTGGGTGTATCCTGCAGTGCCACGGGACACCCACGGTTCCAGGGCTGCAGCCACCCCGGGGCTCACCCCAAATTCCCCCAGCTGGGGGGGCACAGATGGTTGTGAGAGAGGGGCAAAGGGCAGAGCCCCAAACCTGAGGTGGCAGGGAGAGGAATTCCAACCTCACTGAGGTGAGGGAAGAGCACCAGGGCAGCCCAGCAAAGAGCAGATCCCAAATCCCCCAAGCCCTGCAGTGCCAGCACCTCCTGGGAAACCTGCACCAGCTGGACAACACTGGGATGGAACTCAAACACTGAGAATTTACACCAAAGAGACAAAAACCTCTTCCCTTACAAATAACACCAGGGAGCAAGGCCATCCTTTGAGTTATATTATTCATCCTAATAAAGACACTGAGATCCTGAGCAGCAAAAGGGACACACGAGCAGAGTCCAGTGAAAGACATGAATCAGTTATTGCCACGATTTTTCATTAATTATTCTCACACAAAGTTCACTTTCCCCTGAGTCTCTGAACTTTCTTCCCCACTTTGTGTCTGCCCTCAGGATCTCCACGTAGTTTAGAAAAATCAGCCAGGCAGAAAGCAGATGGAGGGCATTAATACAAATAAATAACTTGGGGTTTTTTTCCATTTGGGTTTTGGTTTTGTTTGTTGTGCTGTGGGTTGTTTTGTGACTCTCCCCCGAGCATTCAGCATGTGTGGTATTTGGTTTTTTGTTTTTCTTGTTGCCCACCACCAGAGCTGATGGATGGGGGTGAGTGTGAGTGCTTTGTCCACTCTTGAGGTTCTGTGATGAATCTCTCAGTTTTACAATGTTTTCTTAAAGCTCTAGTTTCTGTGGCCACATGACCTTCTGGAGCTTTTGTTTTAGGGAAATAAAAAGTAAGTTTCTTATATTTATTTCTTTTTTCCACTATGGAGAACAGGGAGAAAAGCAAAAAAACCCAAATGAAACCAAACCACCCAAAAAAACCCAAAACAAAACCCCAAAGAATCACAGTTTCATTAATCCCATGGGGGTTTTTATTTTGTTTTATAAATGTCCTTGCCATAATCCAGTTTAAAAAGTATCATTCAGGAAGCAGATGCTTGTGGAAGGACAGCACAAGATCAGAGCTCCAAACCTGAAGTGAACATGGGCGGGCAATTGAAGTGCAATATAAAACCAAATAAATATTTCACTAAATAATGCCAATGAATGGAGATGGCAATAGCAGGATTGAGTTTTGTAGATACAAGAAGATATTTCTAGATATGAGATTTCTAGATACAAGAAGATACAAACTTCCAGGAAACAATTCTGTGAGCTGGGGTGACTCCTGGGGTGACTCTGCAGCAGCTCCAGCTCACCTGAGAAACACTGAACACAAGGACTGTCACCCAAAAACCTTCCCTTGGGTTTGTGAGGGTGTAAATTGGGCACCACAAGGTGACCTCAGACATTCCTGAAGTCCTTGCAAAGAGGCAGGAGCGTGTGCAGGGAAGGGAAGGGAGCTGGGAAGGGGCTGGAGCAGCAGGAGCAGCTGAGGGAGCTGGGGGGGCTCAGCCTGGAGAAAAGGAGGCTCAGGGGGGACCTTCTGGCTCTGCAACTCCCTGACAGGAGGGGGGAGCTGGGGGGGGTCGGGCTCTGCTCCCAGGGAACAAGAGACAGGAGGAGAGGGAACGGCCTCCAGCTGTGCCAGGGGAGGTTTAAGTTGGATACTCGGGATAATTCCTTCATGGAAAGGGTTGTCCAGCCCTGGCACAGCTGTGCAGGGCAGGGGTGGAGTCCCCAGTCCTGGGGGGATTTAAAACCATGTGGATGTGGCACCTGGGGACAGAGGTCAGTGGTGGCCCTGGCAGTGCTGGGGGACGGTTGGACTCGATGATCTCCAAGGTCTTTTCCACCCCTGATTATTCCATGAGTGTGGTGTGCAGCTCCTGCCAGGCTGGAGAGCACCGATTTCCCACCCCCCGCTGTGTGAATCAATGACAGTGCTGCAGGGGCCTGAGGCTCCAGCCGGGAAACGGTTGGACTCCCACTTACTGACAGAAAGGGGACACTTTTGTGCCTCTAACCTGCAACTAAGGGGACACGCAGGGCTGTGCTGGGGCCACGTGTGCACGAGGAGAGGGAGTCCTGAAGATCTTTGGCCATAGGTGTAGGAGCTCCCTCTGCAGCAGCGGGGAAGGACCAGGAACGGTGCTGGATGGGCTGGATGCTCATCTCAAATGGCAACTGCACCTCTGCAGGCAGCTACTGAACTATTCCTGCTAAGACCAGGGGAGGTGGAGCCTGGGAGCTCAGTGGGAAGCACTGGTGGCTGAGGGTGGAACGCAGAGTCAGCCCTCAGCATTTCTTTTCCCTCGCACACGTTGCAAAGGTGCCGAGCAGATTCCTTGGAAACGCCCGCTAAGGGAAGGATCTGTTTTTGATGGAGGTGATTTCTGGACCAAGGCAAAGGTCCAGTGTTGCCCAGGGACTGGACTGCCTGTAACACACCCAGCTGCAGTCACATTCAGACCCCTAAAGCTCCCTGCTCTACACACGGAGAAAGGCCTCTCTTCTCCCATCCTGTATTTAGGGATCACAAGCATTCCAGAGCAGCAGACAGCAGGGAAGGACAGGCAGGCACTGGAAGCTGCCCACAGACTGGTGGGCTGTTCCCTGATCCTGTCCTCTGTCCTGGAAATCCTGGAGCTCTTTCCCCTTCCACAGGAGAAGAGCAGCAGTAAGATAGGCAAGAAGATGTCAAAACTAATTTTACCTAAACTGACTTTAAGGGCAGACTCCCACTGCACTTTCCTTGTGTTTTCCTCCCCACACCTCTGTCATCCTGCTCACTCTTAGGGGGAAAAAATATCATTTTGAGTGTATAAAAGCCAGACCATAAGGAAAACTTTAATCAAGATTTACATCAACAGTGGTTATAACCCAAACATCACTATTTTGGGGGGTTTTGTTTGTTCTGTTTTGGGGGTTTTCAGTGGGTTTTTTTTTAGCTAGTCTATCAGTATTTTGTATATTTTGTATTTCTCACAAAGACCCAGCTCCTGGAATCAAGAAATTACTTACCAGTCTTTCCTGTCAATTAAAAGATTGTAGGAAAATCCAGAAAGCTGAACCCTAAGGGCCATCCAGCAAGTGAAAGGAATCCTGAACAATCTCTTTGTTTCTGGGACCTGATTTATGACTTTGGTACACTTTGAACAGTCCACAGTCATGCAAAGAAATGAAGTTGGAGTTCTTCCTCTCCTATAAAATTTGGCTTATAAATCAGTGTGAAGCAGTGGGACTGCAATGTTCTAGGTTTTTCCTGTACAAGTTTTAAGCTAAAACATTCAGCCCTTTCCAGAAATGATTCCTACATGGAGTCAGGGTACACAAAACTCCTTTCTGTCCCTATGGACTCTTTTGAGTTCAAACTCCCAGCTGAGAACCTACAAAACCCCAAAGCTTAGTCAATAATGATGTATCTTAATTAGATCATCAGCTCTAAGGCAAAGATAACACAGACAAGTGTTCTAACTGACACTGGAAAAGGTGTGGCCAAACATCCAGGAATTTCCACATCAGGTGCACTGGAATTAAGAATTACAGCATTCTCACAAAAGCATGGCAAGAAACAACAATATTAGGAGGCAATAACTTACACTGGTCCACCATGAAATTTCCTGGGACTAAGGAGAACAAAGAGCTGGACTTGAAAACAACACCAGTGCTGTTTTTCCATGAGAATTCCTTTGTTTGCTCACCCCATATGAACCCCTCCACATGGCAGAGCCCCCCCTGTGCTCCCACAGGATCCCTCCCACCAGGAATCCATTGTGTCCCACCTCTCCCCACGACTCTGGGCTGCACCAGGCCTCCTCTTTCACCCACCACATCCAGGGTGGTTCTCTCCTCTGCAACCAACAAGCTCAGGATCCAAGGGATGCATATTAAGGATTGAAAATAAACAAACCCAACCTGCTCAAAACTACAGAGAGAACCCTCCTCAGGAGAACCAAACAATTTATGCTCGTGCTGATCATGGAGCAAGAGCAAACCCCGGCCAGCCCCAGGGCCTGAATCACCCCAGCTGATCTCCAGCTCTAAAATGAGAGTGTTAAAACCTTTCCCCCTTTTTAGAACAGCGGCAAAAATGATGGCAAGGCTGAGAAGGGCTGTCCCACCCCTCAGGTGAAAAGCAGGAACATTTACCTCCAGTTTCCTTCTTCACGAGACTGATCTTCATGGGGAAGGGAGGGAATTGAAAATTCCCTGAGGTTCTCCCAGATATCCTTGTCCTTTGAATATCCTTCTTCATCTGAAGTCTCAGCTTTAATTCTTGCCTGGTAAGTGGATTTCCACATATTTTCAGTTGCCAGTCGTACTCCTGTGTGGAGGACAGAGGGATGACTTCAGAGGAGGGATGGGGGTGCAAAGGTGACCAGGACTTGTTGTATCCCCTAACACACAAAACTGAGGGGCAGGTACAGGGCTGCTCACAGTGTGGATGAACCATTGGGATGAGCTGATGGAGTGGTTCTGGTCTCCCCTGTTTCTCATCTTTACAGTTAATTCTGACATTTATAGTGCAGACACTGGTGGCTCCATCCTGCCAGGAATTTTGTACAATAGCAGCACCTCAGTAGATGAAAGTGAGCACTAAATGCAGCCTTGGAGCTTTGCTTTGGATTGGGCTCAGCCTGGTTCCTGCTCTAAATTGGGATTGGGAGTATCCACGGAACCAATCCTTGGTTTGGATCTTTACATCCCTGCTGGGGGTTGTGCTGCTCCTAAAGCACATTTTTTTCTGTAAGTGACTCCAAAAGAAGCCAAGTTAATGCGTTTAAAATTCACTCCAAAGCAGGGAAAGCAGAAGGGATTAGGGGACTCCCTTCAAAACTGCTCCAAATCAAACACTAACTCAGGTAAAGCCTCTTTCAGCTGAAAAACAATCACGGAGGCAGGGGCTCATTATCACACCTACAGCCATCCCAGGCACTACCAGCAGCTCTGTACCTTCCAACACGCTCCTTAATTTCCTGAAGTCCCAGGAAACCCCTTCCCCAAACCCACGGAAGCCCCATGTCTGGACACACCATACCCCGGGTGGTTTGTAGTAAATCCATGTCTGGACAGACCATACCCGTTCCCTGAGGCATGGAGAGAAGGACTACTTTAGAAAGCACTTGGATGTGTTCCCTGGCCATGCACATGATGTGAGGACTCCAAACATGACTCTGGGCTGTGCTTGGCAACCATCAGATGTGGGAATCCCTCTCACATGGAGTGTGGAGGTGACATCCTGAGCTGGCACAAACACAGGGATCCCCCACTGAAGAGAGGACAGGATACAGGGGTGGAGCAGATCTGCAGCTCTTCTTCCGTTAATCCTGGTGGATCAAGGAGTTTCCTCTGCTTCTACAGCAGAACTGCCCTGCTCAGGATTCCCCCTGGGCTTCCCAGGCAGCAGTGCCCAGGGGGATCCCAGCACAGCCAGTACCTTCAGCCCCAATCTGTCACAGAAGTGCCCATGGCAACATGAGGAGCTGACTCAGACAGACTCTACAGGCCCCAAAGACCAAGCCCATGTCAGGACCTACATCCATGGAAAAGCTGGTATGACTTTGAGGCTTTACTGCCTTGGCTTCCCTGGCAATTTGCTGTTTTTTGGACAAATGTTCATATTTGTACTGCACAAGACACTGCTGGGAGAGCCCAGGCTGAAACCCTTCCTTAGCAAAACCTCCTTTGGAGCTTCCAAAAGCTTCTAAATGTGAAGAGAAGACTTAGACACATTTTTCACCATAACAAGACAAAGGCTTACATCCTAAAATTTGAAAAATATGTATCTATAAAATGTTACCTGCCCGTGAGTGGGGAGAGACAGCAGAACCTACACATCTCAGGCTGTCCTAGAGATCCTGCAGGATTCTGTCCTGCTGAACGTTCTCCCTCCAGCAGCAGCAGCTCTCGCAGCACCGAAGGGCAACTGCTCTGCTCTAACACTGGCCCTGCTTAACTGCCTGGACTTGTCAGACATCCCCCCCAGACAGAATGGGATGAGACCCCAGACAGGAGCCCTTCAGGACAACTCCCACTCCCCTCCAGACCCGCCCTCAGCCAAGATCTTCTCAGTATTCCTCCTGTCCAACCCAATCAGAATTCAGCGCTCCCTTCTTGTCCTTCCACACGACAGGAAACAGGGAAGAGAAGCTGAGGGGGAAAAGGAATGAGGATGCTTTTGTGTACATTTAAATGAGAGGGAAGAGGGAATGGTCTGCTACTCTGTGTGTTTATTTTTTTAAATCCCTACATAAACCCCAGCTATTTTCCCCAACTAATTGAAGAGCCTCCTTTTTTTTTTCTTTTTTTTTTTTTCACCTATGAGAAAGTCCCAAACACTGTAATCTGTTATTTCTGGTGCATCCTAGTATTTCTCAGGTCTGAGCTCCTTTTCTTCACTGCCACTACCCACTGACACACCAAAAAAAGATCCCTTTCCTTCAGGGCACACATTCACTGCTTTACCTTTTTTTTCTTTTTCCCCCCTCCTAGAAAATCCCAACCGTGTTTCTCTCCTGCATCCCTCACTGCTGATTAACAACCAAGTACTCCCACTCTGGAATATCAGCCTTGTGTGTTGTGCATCAGGCTGAGGCTGTAAACTCCTCCAGGCAGGCATCTGCTTAACCTACGTGCTCTAAAAAGATGGAGATTGGGTCAGACTGATTTTTTTTTTTCTCAGCTGAGGGGCAGCCAGGCAGAAAGGAATAAAGAAAGAAATAAAATAACCATAAGATAAGGGTGAAAAGGGGAAAACAAAGCACAGTGGAATGAAGGTAAGAAAGGAGAAGTGAACGTACAAGGATGGCTGGAGAGTGGGGATAGAGTGTGAGTTAATACATCTGATGAAAATGCAACATTAGCAAGCACAGTGTGATTTGACAAGTGTGAACAAGCCTCCACCAATGTTAAAAAGCACTACATCTGGCAATGTGTCAATGTTTAAGCAGCACTTCCCTTCCCCTTCCCATGCTGGGATTGTGCATCCTCGATATTCCCTCAGATCCACTTCTAAGCCGCTCAGGTCGCCAGGAGTGCATTTGCAGTGGCGGGTGGGGCGGGGAGCAGACATAAATTGGTGATAATTACAGGCGCTCTCAGTCTCTCTCTCTCTCTCTCCCCAGGTTACAAAAGCAAAGATCAGCAGAACGCTGCGAAGTGCTGCTCCGCACCCAAGGGCAGGGAATCCCTGGGAACAGGAACGCTGGGGTTGACCCGATGGCATTTCACCCACCTCTCCCCCTGTGCCCGGTGCTGCCACTCCAGCATCGACAGCACTTTGGGAAACAGCAACAGCGCCGGGGCACGAGATTCGGCTGCTGCAGGATCCTGAACCAGGGCAGGACACACGTGTGAAAGGAATGTTAAAATCTCCTCTCCCAGCTTGCTCGCAGAGCCCGTGCTGAGGTTTGGCTGAAGGAGAACCAGGCTGTGTGTGGATCCATGTGCAGACTGGATGTGAGGCTCTGCAGAACATCCTCAGGGTGCACAGACATCACACACTTGCTGTTTTCATGGACACAGAACTCCTGGAGTTCCTGCGTGTTAACTGGTGGGTTTAGCAGGTCCATCCTGTGTTGTTCTCAGCAGGGGTTTGAACATTTTTCTACATTTTAACCATGTTCAACCAGAAAATTTTGCTCTTTTTTACCTGTGGGTCCATCCTTCCTGCAGGTCCCACCCTCGTATCTCAACACAAACTATATTTAATAACATAAATTCCCAAATCCCTTGTGACATTTGATTTTGGAGGTATTATGGAAGCAAAACACGAATCCTCAGTCCTTCATTCTGCTGATGATTGTACATTGTCAATTTTAAAACCCACAGCAACACAAACTTCCTGTTACTTCTCAAGCTTCTGCTCCTGCAAAGCTCCAACGAGCAGATTGTTGTTTCTCCTCATATGCCGGAGCATTTGGAAGCCATCAGTCACTTGGAGGGGGAGACAAGAAAGGAAATTCCCAAGATTTTGCACGTTGGGACAAATTCAGTCCCTGATTAACAGGTGCAAGAGTTGTTGTTTTTGCCAGCTTTATTCTTGCTTCTAGCAGGGCAGAGCTGCAAAATCCTCGGCCTAATAAAGCAGATTTATCATCCAGATAAAAATAGTTCCTTTCTCCTCTGCACTGTGTGTCCTGTGCTGCCGAGGAACTCTCCAAAATTCTTTTGTTTTTCACCACAAAATGGTTCCCGTGGCAACCCCATCTGATGTCACAGCAACAACACACGTGAGGTCATAAATCCCTCCGAGGGAAAAATAAACCCACAAAAGAGGCTCCAAACTTCCCCTATCTGTGACGTGAGGTCCTTCTTGCCTTCTTTGTTCTGCACAACTCAGTTTCACTCTCTTTCCTTTTTTGTTGTTGTTTTTTTTTTTCTCCCCAGAAATATTTTATTAAAGGAAAAAAAAAAGTGGAAAGATTTGTCCCAGGAATTTCCTGTTGGCTGTTGTCCAGAAGGCAGAGCACACCAGCAGTAATGTGAACAATGCAGATTTCTCCCAGGCCTGCCTGGAGCACCATTCCAAGCCCTTCTCTAAGTTGAATGGAACATGACAGTGCTTTGGGGAGGTTACTGGGCTCCACAGAGAGGTTTGTGCTGGGACATTCCACTTTCTCTCCTGCTCCTTCCCCCTTTTCCAGGCTCCAAGTCACAGGAATCCAACACGAAGTAAAACATCCCACTGCCTTCCAGTGAAGAATCCTTCCCACAGCTGGCTCTGCAAGGATGAAACACAAGCTTGGATCTGCTGCAGGATGAAATGCAGGACACGGCCAAGTATTATGTCAGTGGTCAGTTCCAGGCGTTGGGAAGGGAAGGGCCAAGGAATCCTGCAGAAATTCAGTAGCTGGGAAATATTTCCTCGCTATTTTTTCCCTGACCAGACTTTTTTCCCCCTTTTCCACCCCTTGGCAGGATCTTCCTGTTTTCCTCTCCTGTTGCCCACTGCCCCCAAGCACCCTAAGAACCATCCATGAAGTGGTTCAGGGAATTTAAACATGGAATTCAGCAGCTCCTGGAGAATCTGCCTTACAAGTCAAGAGAGAGACACCAGCAGCCTTTCAGGTCATGTGATTAAGATTTTAAGGCCTGAATTTTTAATGTGTTTTATACATTAATGCATATTTAGGAGGACAGATGTGTTTTTCACAGCTTCCATCCAAGGATCTCAAAACATTTTTAAATGAGTTTCTAGTTGAAGTTTCACTTTTCCACAAGGCAATGGAAGGGATGTTCTACCACTGGGAGATATCCAAGCTCCCAAGTGGAGCATGGCAGCAAAATAAACACTATTGTTGAGTCCAAACATCCAAAACTTATGAGTCAGGAACTTGAAAAGGTAGTTGCTTCAATTCCAGACTACATTAAAAAGGGTATACCTTTAAATTACCTTTTCTTTCCCAGGCTCGTTGAGTGGCTGGTTCAAGGTTTTCCCCAGTTGAGAAAACTCGGAGTGTGCCCTTTATGGAGTGAAATGGAGTTCCTATGTTTGCATTACTGCAGGAGCTGGGGCTTCCTGAAAATGCAGCTATCCTGGGACTCCATAAAAGCAGGAGAGCTGGCAGCATGGAGCTTGGGACAGGAAGGAAGGAATGGTGATGCTTTCACTCAGAACTCCAGGCACCACGATGGGCTCAAATTCTCTCCCTGGAAGAAGAAAGTCTCTTGTGAGCTGAAGAGCAGAAGTTCCCAGGTGTAGGATACATCATGATCCCAAATCCCTCGTGCTGCAGGATCTCCTGGAGCTGTGCAGGGGCTGCAGGACTGGCTCCAGGAATGCTTCCTACTCTGCCCTGGCTTCCTGCAGTGTTTGGCATCCACCTGGGAAAACACTGTTTTGGGAGAAGGGGCCAGGAGCACAGCCCAGGCTGGGGCTGTTACACCAGGGGCAGGGAATACAGGCAGGGAATACAGGCAGGGATTATAGTCAGGGAGTTCAGTCAGGGAATATAATCAGGGAATATAGTCAAGGAATATAGACAGGGAGTATTGACATGGAATATAGTCAGGGAGCATAGTCAGGAGGCATAGTGTTCAGTCAGGGTCAAGGAATATGATCAAGGAATATTGTCATGGAATATAATTAGGGAATATAGTCAGGGAATATAGCTGGGGAATATAGGCAGGAATTATAGGCAGGGAATATTGTCATGGAATATAATCAGGGAATATAGTCAGGGAATACAGGCAGAGAAGATACTTGGGCAATATAGTCAGGGAGTATAGTAGGGGAATGTAGTCAGGGAATGTAGTTATGGAATATAATCAGGGAATATAGTAATGGAATATAGTCAGGGAATGTAGTCATGGAATATAATCAGGGAATACAGCCATGCAAAGCACTTCAGTCACTGCCAGTCCAGACATCCCCCCAAGCACCTCCTGAGAGGGTGGCAGTGAAACTCCCTGTCCCACAGCTCTGTGCCTACAGGGACACATCCCTTTTCCACAACAACTGAACCTCCTGGGAAGGTGGAAGCAGATGGTGGTGAAAGTGGATCTCAGAACACTTTGTGTGGGCAGCAGAATTCCAGGCAGGGCTGTTGGCATCCTTGGGATGTTGGCAGCACGGGGGAATTACCAGGGGTGACCTAAGAGTGCTATATATACCCATACCACATATGTGGTCATGGAAACCACCACAAAACTGCTGTATTTTCAAAACCATGATATAAATTTCAAACTATTACATAAAGTGGCTTTATACTTCCCTGCCAGGGTGCACTGGCCTCCTTCTATACCATTCCCAGCATAGTTACTATAGTAACTAATGCATTGCAAAAGGGAGGGAGAGAGTCTAAAAAGAACTTAAAAAAATCCTTAAAAAATCGTGGAAAGCAAAGGAAGTGTCTCTACCAACCCTAAGAACACAGAGTGAACAACACAGGCACAGTTTTATGGCCATTTGTTCAGAGCTGCCAGCACCACCTCACCCAGGATCCTGTCATTTAAACTCCCCTAAAATGTTCAGCCCAGCACTGCCCGACCCAGACTTCACAAAACAAAGGGTTTATCCCCTTCAGCACCACGCATGGAGAATTCCCTCCACCCTCCAGCCGACACTGCCAAGAGACCCACGAACACTTCCCCGGCTCGTACCCGAGGATGGTCTGCGGGAGGAGAGCCGAGCTTCTGGAACCCGTGAAGAGTTCAGAATTTCACATTTCCCCAGCCCCATGTGCAAAGCAACCACCTTTGGCTTGGGCAGAGCAGTGTGGGAGTGACGGAGCGACACCCGAAGTAACAGAGAGTGTTACATAAGAGACATCCCAGAGAGCAGAAACCTCGCCAGGGCTCCCCGAAGTCAGGGCATAAAGGACTTTCAGTCATCATTTACAGGTGTTCATGTGCAGCTTCACGCAGGGCAGGATGGTTGTCCTCTGCCACGTGCAAATCCTTGTGGAAAATCATTCCAGCAGCCCTGGGGTCAGCCCAATGCCACCGCAGAGCCACACGATGCAAATCAGGCACGGGACAGCAAAACAGGCACAAAACCAGAAAGGGCTTCAACCAAATCAACATTCCAGCGCCTAAGGATATTCCTGATATTCCGAGATATTCCTGGTATTCCTAGATATTCCTGGTATTCCTAGCACTCACTCTGTCAGCACTTCCCTTTCCTCAGCTCCTTTGATCCTGCTCTAACAGCAAAGCCATCACCTGGGATTTTTTGGGGTAAATATTCTGCTCCCTGGTGTCTCCCTGGCCATCAGGAAAAGCCTCTGTCCCCACCGTGTCCTGCAGAGGTATTTCAGGGATGAGTTCTGTGGATGACACTTCCCAGACACTCTTTGGAGAATGTGGAGAGGAGTAGAAAAGGTTTCTCCTCAGTCTCCTGGGGCTGGGCAGGTTGAGCCATCAGCTTTCCAAGGGCTCTGGAAGCAGCTCAGAAGTTGCATGGGCACCACACCAGTGACCCCTTCAGCTCCAAAGCAGCCAAGGGACACCTGGAAAACTGCCAGAACAACCAGTCAGAGAACACAAACACAGCAAACCATTCAGAATTTTGCTTTCTTTACTTCCTTCTTTCATTTTCTGAATATTTTGCAAACCTCAAAAAACAAGCAAAGTTCAAAAATAAAGGTTCTGCTGCTGGTTATTTGGGGAGGGGAAGGGGAGAGGAGGGAAATCTCCTCCCCACTGAACTAATGGCTGTACAAACAGACCTGGAACAACTGGGGAGGGAAGAACTGCCCAGAAACTTGACTCTCATCCCCTTGTCCCCTCCTTATCTAGAATCTCAGTGGTCGATCGCAGAATTTTAGGAAGCAACAAAGTATTTGAATTTCCTAATCAGCCAAACTAAAGCACATCAAGAGCATCCACCAAAGAGTTCTAAGCTTTTCCCAGTGAACCTGAACTGACAAGTTCACCTGTATTTCTCATTCCTTTTGATTTTCCCCCTTTCCTTCAACACACAGCAAAGATAGCACACACTCTTCAGACAGCCTAATATTTTTTTAATCAAAAGGAAATTAAAGAAGAGGCAATGATGTACATTCCTTCTGGGGAAAGGAGAAGCCTCATTCCTATCCTGCCTTAAAAATAGCCTGATTGAACTACAATATTTGCATTACAATTCTGGGTCAGCTGCACCATGGGATTAGATGTGCACATCAGAGGGTTGTTTAGTTTTTATTTTCAGCCCTGTGGATTTTTCCCATTATATCCGTTCTGCTGCACACTCCCCCTGACATTGTGTATGGATGCACTTCGGAACAATTGGAGAGGTTACTCCCTGGATATGTGGAGGAAGGAACAAGGCCTAGGGCAGTTTTATTCACCAGGAGTGGAAATCTTTGCTGCAGAGTATCAGGTGTCAGAGTAGACAAAAGAGCCTTTGATTCTTTACAAACACTGATTCAGATTCTGATGTTCTCTGCTTTTTGTGTGAAATCGTAGCGTTCTTTGCTCCAGCGCTCTGGGTTTTACCTGGACTACATAAAATGAGCACCAGGAAGTGCTCAGGAGGTGTCAGCTGGGAAAACTTCCCCTTGAACAAATTTCTGCCCCGGCCCAGCGCTAATTGCCAAATAATTTCCCTTTCTCCACACATCGTGTGTCAATCCAGGAGCATTTCACACCCCCCTCCCAGCGCCAGCCTGTGCGCAAGAAGCAGAGCACTTGTTGATCACAAAGGGGATATGAAGTAATAATTAAAGCTATTCAAGATAATCTGCTGGAAGGGGCTGCAGGAACATGAAATGTTATTATGAGCCACGCACTGAGTGAACAAATCTCAGGGATTGAAGAGAGCAGCCAGCCCCTGCTGTGGGCAGTGCAGCAGTGAGTGTATTCTAGGAATGGTGTGCAGGCTTAGTCAGTGACTGCACTTCTGGCAGATTCTTAGAAATGTGCTCCTCTCCTCGCTGACTCAGAGGCAAGAACAGGTTTCATCATCTCTTTTTACCTCGTGAAATTACACTCCTTTGTATCATCCTGTAATGGTTTTTCCATAGGGTTTTATGCTGCGTGATCCAGGTTTCCTTTGGTGACTCCCTGAAACATTTCCCAGTACCAGACCATTTCTCCCTTACATTTCTCTACCAAGCTGTACATGAAAAACTCCTTTGATTTGCCCTCATGAGTCAAACCTCCAGATATTTCACCCTTTGAGTTGATGCAGATGTGAGCCTCGTCTACTTTGTAAAAATCTTTTCTTGGTCTAGAACTTACACACATAAATTATCAGGGAGGTGATCACAGGACAGGATCTGACTGGAGCAAGGAATACCACCTTTTCCAGAAGAAGTCCATGTTCCTGACTTACACCATGGAAAAAGTTGTTTTATTTTCATTAAATAGTTTATCCTTCATTTCTCTGTATCCTTAATATCCTTAATGTCATCAATTTTTTTCCTGTAATTTCAAAGTGACCTGCTGGTGAATCTCCCTGATCCGAGAAGTGAAAACACTTGGATTTATTCTGATATTAAAAAATCTTGCCCTTTATGGACATAAGAAATGGCCCCAGACAAGGCCAAGCAGTTGATGAGCTGTAATTACTTTCATGATTGATTAATAATACAAGGGCATGTCCTATTATTTTTGTGATCCCTTCACTATTGTTGCTGATCTGCTGATGCACAGGAACCTCACCCACTGATTTCTGCACCGGTGTGACCCATGTCATGGAAACAGGGGAAGGAAAAGAGCCTTCCAGTTTCATGTCTGTAGAAGAGGTTTGATTTTCTCTGATAGGAAATTCGGATGAAGAAGCCAGAACATGACACACACCCCAACACGACACACACCAACCTGGTCACCAGCTGGCTGACAGGATTAAAATGCAGCACTGAAAATTCTCACCCTATTTGACACCAGCCTTTGCTTTGAGTGTCTCTTGGATATACAATTTATATTCTAAAGGCAGAAAAAAGGTTGGGTGTTTTTTTTAAAGCTGCCTACATGTGAACACAAACCAACTCGTTCCACTTGCTCTTTGTCTCCCTCACTTTCACACCCAGCTGAGACCTGAGATGGAGAAAGTACAGAGCAGAAAACAGGACCAGCATTCCATGGCAGACAGCAGGACCAGCATTCCATGGCAGAAAACAGGACCAGCATTCCATGTGTGTTAATGAAGGTGCATCAAACACCTTTCACTGTGACTGAGCATAACAGGGACTGAAATCCAGAAGCTGTTGGGAGGGGGAGAGGAAAAGAGAGTGAGTAACCCAGAAATAACCACACCAACAGTCTGAACAGGCACAGGTTCCTTCCCTCCCTTATGGAAGGGGGGAGCACATCCCAGGTGCCAGCAGGTTCCCTGTGCTGCCTCAGAATGTGACACTCAGGAGTCCTCCTTTATGGGTTCACTGTGTTTGAAGATATTGCTGTTGATATCCACTTGGAAGCATGGAATTAAAGTCCCTATCAGCATGTTTTCCTGTTTGGCAGGCTTGTTATTTAGTTGTCCTTCCTAAGGGGACCTGAAAGGAGTACGAGGTGCAGGGGGTTTTGCCTGAGGTTTTCCCTTGGGTATCTCCATCCCACACTCCATTCCCCATTCCCCACATAAGGAAATCCAGCAGTAACTCACACTCCCTCTGCTGGCTCTGAGCACCAGGGCACAGGATTTGATTTTGTTTAGGTCCTGCAAAAACAAAACGTGCTTTACTATTAAATTCATAGAAGAACAACAGGACCATTTAAAGGAAATTCCCACTGGCACTATTAAGTCTCCCTGTGAGTCCCTTCCCAACAGCTCCAGAGTGACCAGGTCCCACAGCCCAACAGGCAACACTGGCATGAATTCCCTGCCAGCCTCAAATTAGATATCTTAGAATCCTACACCAAAAAAACCCACCTCTGACACAGCCATCAGTCACTACTATCAACATCCTTTGGGGAAAACCACCCAGTTACAGTTTTAAGGAGATAAATGTGAAAGACGGATGATGAGCAAACCAGCAGTGCTGAAATAAAAGACTCTGGACCAGGAGATCTGAACACAAACCTGCTACAATGTTCTCTCAGTGCCTATGGAAAAAACCATAAAGAATGGTGGATAAAAGAGAGAAGAGAAGGTTCAGATAGGAATTAAATCAATTAACAGCTTCTCATCACTTAGAGCTCACTTCTGCTCCTCCCAGGGGGTGTGTTTCCAAATGGCAGGATGCACCCCCCTCCCAGCGTTGCTCTGTACCACTGAAGGAGTGGTCACTGCCAGTGAAAAAAACCTTCCAGGAGCTACAAAAGCTGACTGCCACAAAGAGATGTCTGGAGACAAAGGTGGTGACAATGACACACAGACCTAATGCACTGTGTCCAGGCCACAGCCAAACCCCCAGCTGCATTTCTGAGGATGGCAGGAAGCACTGCTGACAGACTGCAGGGAGACAGACAACAGAAACAAATGATCTCAGGCTCCTGCCTTTTACAATTAATTTTTTTCCCAGCTCCTTAAGAGATCCCACCAGAAGCCAGCTTTCCTCAGGATTTCTGATGCTCTTCAGTCTTGAAGTGTTTTGGGCTTGGAGAAAACACACATGAGACAGGAATGGCAACCTGAAGGACACCCGTGAGCAGGAACTTCTACCTCCACCCAGGAATGCTCTGGAAAGGGTCTGTGCTGCAGATCCCTGGTGGGAATGGCTTTGTAAGAGAGTCCTGCACGCAGTAAGAGTGTGGGTTGGGATAACCTCCCTCATATTAACATCACCTGACAGGTCAGTGCCCACTCCCTGCTCCTCCAAGGGGCCCCTCCGCTCTCCTGAGGTGGAAGCAACACGATCCCTGCGGCTGAGGAAGAGGGACACAGCTACAGCTCCCCCAAACTGAGTAGCTTTTCCTTTCATATATTAAATGAAGCTGCCTTGAGGCAAAAAAATATTCAATTACCACTCAGATGAACCAAATGTCACGTGGAACTCTGCAGGTATATAAATAGGAAGGAGTGTAATTTTTATGGGCCAAACATAAACCCACAGGTCACATACTCCTCAGACCTCAGGGCCTATGACAATGAAAACCACACATTAAGAAACAAATTTATCCTAAAAGGAAGTGCAATAAGCCCACCACTGTTTTCTGTACTGACTCAGCTGCCAAGTGCTGTGTGGTTGGAGCTGGCAGTACCTGGCACAGCCTGGCACTGACACATCTGGATGGACAGTGTTCACTGCCAGGCTCCCACAGGCTGGCAGGGAGGCTGGGAAAGGCTGGCTCAGCGTTTACCTTGGCTCCACAGGAGCCAGCAGAAGTGTGTGCCAATGTGGGAACAGGCCAAGTGTGTAACTGCACAGTTCAAAACTGCCCCTTCCCTACTTCAGTCACCTTCATCTCAGCGAGTCGGGCTCTGGATTCCAGGCTGGGGCAAGAACTCTGTGTCTGGGTCCAAATGGACAGATGAGAAAGAATAAGAGAGAAAGGAACACAAGGAAAAAGCTTTCCTGGCCTTCTCCATCTCTGTGAAAGAAATGGAGCAAAACAAAGCCTGCAGCACAAGCCCAGGACTTTGCCCAAAGGTATTACCCAGTACAAAATCATGGAATCAAGGCCTAGAAAGAGCCTTACAATCCAGTCCTTCTTCCTCCCCTGCAGCAAGATCCATTTGGGCTTGTACAAATTTTTCTAAAATCTTTCAACACCCCTAGGAAATCCATTTCAGTGCTTTATTACCATTACCTCTGGAAAAGGTGTCCTACGCTCTTGTCTGAGGCTCCTTGCCCAACTGCAGGCTGCTTTCTTCTTGATTTATCCATCATGAAAAAAACCTGATCCCTCCCCTCTTTGCATCAGCTTTTTATGTACTCAAAGGTTAATATCAGGTCCCCTTTTTAGTTGGATAAAGAATCGTATTTCTGCTTTTGCCTCAGGAAAATCACCAAGAGTCTTTGCAGAGTCTCCCCCAAGCCAGAGTTCTAAATCTCCACCAGTAACCTGAACACTCAGGTATCTTCTCCTTGTCTCACCCCAGACCACACTGCACCAGTTCAAGACCAGGAAGATCCCTGCAAATCTTCCTTGTCAATTGAATCCCATGCAGGAGGCCTTTCTGGGGAAAAAAAAAAAAAAGAATAAAAAAGGAGGAATTGGCACCTCTCAGGCCTGAGAAGCGAATTTACCATCATACTTCACTGAGTTTGATTTCAGTGGAGCCAAAGCTGTTTCTGGTACTGCAACTTCCATCCCTGCTGTTCCAGCTGTTCCCTCAGCTCCTGCCAAAGTGTGAGGGAGCTGGAGACTTTGTGGTGTCTGGGATGGAGGCTTTGCATTCTCCAGAATTCTGTAGTTTGTGCAAATGAATTGGACACATATGAACTGACAGATGCTCCTTCCTCTCCTGGATGGATGAAGGTCTGACACCAGAGTCCTTGTGAGGATCCCAAAGGCTGAGCTCAGCTCTGTGTTGCTGCACAAGTGTAAAACCCACAGAGAAATAAAACCTGGACAGCTGAGAAATATCTCAGTCCTTCCAATCACTGCATGTTGTATCTCTGTTCTAGCAGAACTAACTCTTGCGAGGGAAAGATTTCAATTAATAATTCTGTTTTTGCAACATGTTGCTTTTGTGCTGAAAGGAGTTAGAAAAGCTCAGTTTAAGGACTTGTTCTGATGTAGATGTGAGGCATTACTGAACACTCAACAGTGCCCCACAAAGCAGAAAGGAGAAGCAGGACTGCAGGGGTTGGCAGCAGGTCTGGCACAGAACTTCAACAAATGACAGCCAAATGTGTGAGGATCAAGTCACAGTGTCTCCAGAAAAGTCCAAATCCCCATTTTCAAGCTGGCCACTCTGTCCTGGTACTTCAATCAAGACCTTTCATGTGAAATCTTCTAACTCAGAATTATTGAACTGTACACCTAATATTTTTAGAATCACACCAGAGTAATAGAGGGTTAACATTTAAAGGTTTAGGGCTTAACTAAGAAATCAGGAGGACACTGATATTCCTGACCTGACGGAAAATTTAAGGCAGGAATCACCTCCTGCAGCCTGCTCCCAACAAACCAAAAATAACAGCAGTGCTGATGAACCAAACCAAGGCTGGTTTGCCTGCAGTGATCCCTGAACAGCAGCATGTGAGTGCAGTGGAGGGGAGCCAGCCCTGCCTGTAGTGCATTAGTGCCCATCACCTCCCTGCCAAAGTGAGCCATTACTCACCCAAAGTGCTCTCCTGACACCCCTCCTGGGACACAAACCCCGTGCTTGCTGAAGGGGAGTTTGGAGGATCCTTCCCTTTTTGTTGGGCAGTCCCCCAGGTTCCCAACCCTCATGCATTATGGATAGGATCTTAATGGAGACTGGCTGCCTGGGCAGTGCTTGCTGAGCCTCTCAGCTCAGCCACTGCTGCTCTGAGCTTTTCGCTTCTTCCCTCTCACACAAACGCAGGTTTTATTTCTGTTCAATCTTATGAACCCCATTAAAACACAGTTTTGCTTATTACCAACAGCTTTCTTCAAACTGCCTTCCCCCTATGGATTCTCCCAGACTCAGGACAAACCACTCTGCCAGTCCCTGAGCAGCCCAGCTCACTTGGACTGGTCCGCCTTTGTACTGGGAGAGCACCTCCAGCTCACTGTCCCCTCCATGGTACTGTGCAGCTGTCCAACCTGCCCTGTGCCATCCAGCTGTGCCCTGCCTGATCAAAAAGGACAATTTGTGTACAGAAATGCCCTCAAATGACCTCTCCCTGCTGTAACACAACACCACAACACTCTCTGTAGCACCTGCCCACGGGCATTAGTGGTCTGTGCAAATGCACCCATGACCCGACTTCAGGCAGAAAAGAACCTGCTTATAAAATATTTGTCAGCATCAATAGACAATTAATATCCAAAAACCTCTTAATGAACAGTCTCCTGGGTTATAATGAAGCTTTGGAGCTATGTGCTAACCTTCCTTAGCTGAGAAACTTGGGGTATTTTGTGAAGATTATGAAACCTCTGTTATCAGACACAGAGGAATGTGCATGGGTTCATATTTTTCTTCCACAACTAATAACCTCAGTTTTCTATGACTCCTTGGAAAAGCAAAACCTTCAAGAGGGTGCAGTGAGGGTCTCCTCATCTTCTCCTCTGTTAAAAACAGAGCTATTGTTTGAAAACTGTGTCGGTGTAGCTTGATAACACAGAACAAACCTGCCCACTCTCCACAAAGAGAAGATCAGCTCCTTTCTCCTCGGTGGTTCCTGTCCCTGGGCTCCACCACAAGTGAATCTAAGAACTATGGTTATGGAAAGCAGCACAATTCTACAAACAGCTGGAGCCAGGAGGTATTTCAGGTGTGGAGGGGCCTCTCCAACAGCAGAGCTGTCTCTGAAATCAGGCAGTTTAGTAACACCTGAACTCTTGTGCTGGGGCTGTTTCCAAAGACAACGAGCACTCACGGAGACATGGACACTTCTGTCCCCACAGAGGCTCTGTTGGGAAAAGGCAGATTCCACACTAGAGCTGGAGAGCCAAGGAGTCATCTCAGGTGGAATGGGTTTGCTGGCATAACACCTGCTGAGGAGCCCAGTTCATTTGAAATATTCTTTATTTTCCTTTTCCTACCTGAAGGCTTCTCCAGGGAGGGATTTCCCTTTTAATCATCCCCACATAACACCAGAAACAACATCCAGCCTCCCCCGAGCTGCTCTGCTTTCCCTGTCTGCCATCCATTCACAAAGGAGGAACAGAGCCACACTAAAACGACCAAGAAGCCACAGTAGAGATGTAGGAAGTAATCAAAACTTATTTTGTAGTTAGAAGTGGTGAACTCTTTGGAGTAAGACCCCGTGTGGCTGTTCTGAGCCCTTGTTGAGCTGTATAATTGACTGGCACATCCAGAAAACAGCAAGCAGTAAATGTAATCGTACTTTATAAAGTGTGTCTATAAAATGGTAGCAAGATAAACTGTAAAAACAGACAATAAGTTGTATTTTTCACTCAACCCTGGACACCTCACTTTTGTTCTGTACATAACCCTTCTCTCCAAGGACTTAACTATTCCAGACTCCAGGAATAGTTTGAACAACAGTTGTTATTTAAAGTGTAGAAAGGGAAAAACTGCCATGGGCTGGTTTCCATTGATTGTTACACAGGTCCAAAGTGCAAGTCCTTCTTGCATTAATGTTAAATTTAAAGGCCTGCTGCTTCAATCCTAAGGAGTGGACACGGATGCTGTAACCCACTGCTGACAAGTGCAGCAAAAGGCAGAAGGCCTGAGGAAGGAGGAACAACCACGAGGCACTTCCCCTCAGCCCCAGGGACAGCTGAACAAACCCTCCCACTCCCACAATGAGGGGGAACAAGGAGCTGCTGCTCCTTCCACACGTGAACGATAAAACCTCGGGTTTAACTGCGGCCTCTGGGCATCGGGAGGGTTCAGCTGAGTTCAGAGCAGGGGAGGGAGCTGTATTTACTTGGGAGAAATCCTGAGGGAAAATAACACAGCCCCGTGCTCTGCACCACAGGCAGAGTGAGCTGAGCATGGCTGGGCTGTGCAGGATCCTCTCCAGATCTTGCTGCATAGACCCAGCTGCTCAAACCCACATTCAGGGAGGAAATCCTCAGAAACCAACACCAATATATCCAAACAGTACACTTTTGGAGGGAAATAAAAGGCATAGCCAAGATGACACATGTATATGGGTTATCTTATGATGAGCAGATAATACTCCAGTTACTCCTTAGTTTAGGCAAAGTCAAATAAAGGAGCTCAGTTTTCCTTGGAGTAACAGAATTTTTTTATTCCCCTTCACTGGCCACCACTGTTTCTTCCTTAAAGCTTTCAGCACTTAAAGACCTCATATCCTCCAGGAAAAGTATGACACCAACTCACTGCTGCAATAATACTACTCCCTGGGTGAATGCTTTTACACTGGAATAAGCACATCCATATGTAAGAAATGCTGGAATGGTGAGAGCATTGGAATTGCCTCTCTGAGGGAAGGTCAGCAGAAGTTTCTCTGTGGACAAGGCCAGCAAGGTTGGATCCATCACCCAACCCCACAAAGCCAGGTAAGTCACCCTCCTCCCCAGATCTGGCAGCACAGGCAGTGTTCCAGTGTTAACTGGTTTTTGAACACTTCAAGGGACATAACTGCATCTTTTCCAGAGAAACTGGGACTGCCCCATCCCTGGAAGTGTCCAAGGCCAGGTTGGACAGGGTTGGAGCGACCTGGGCTAGTGGAAGGTGTCCCTGCCTGTGGCAAGGGGCTTGGAATGAGATGATCCTTAAGCTCCTTTCCAACCCAAACCATGCCATGATTCAATCACATTCTCCAGGTCCACACCACGAGCACCAACAACACAGAGTCAGCCAATTCCTAATGAACTCCAAAGCACTGCTTTCCAGGTCTGATGGATTTTGAAACAACACCCTTATGATCACACACAAAGGCACTTTTATGTAAATGAAGACACTTTTAAACACCTCTGTGCATTATTATTCCCTGGCACTGTGGGTGGGTGACACTGGAATGAAGGGATTGGTGGAAGAGAAGAGCTGGACCTGGCTTGGGAAGTTCTGCAGGCACAAAAGGCAAGCAGTAATGTCAAGCAGATGGCTGAAAAGAGGAACCAAGGCAGAAAGGGGGGGAAATGAAGTTGCTTGAGCAACACACACACAAACACACACACACACACACACACACACACACACACATATTTCAGGGTCTCACTGGCAAACCAGGACAATGAGTCCTTTGTAGGGAAATGAATTATACAACATAAAGCCATATCAGTTCACACACAAAGCAAGGGACTGATTAGTAAAGCACAGATCAAGAGGCACTAAAGCTGCCCAGGAAGCCTCAGTGGTGTGTCCTTCACGGGGACACACAGATGGCACAGTGTTGTTTGAAGTGGCCAGGACTGGATCTTATCCCAAGTGAACATCACAGTCCCTTCAGAGCAATGAGCCAGTGCAGAGTCTCTTTTCAGCCCAAGAGTGAAGAGCCTTTGGCTCTGCAACTGAACAGTTCCAATTCTATCTCCAGGCAAACACAAAGCCCCAAGTGCCTCTAAGATGCAGTGGTGGCATTTGTGCAGCTCAGGAGGCCACCAACTGTGTCCATATTCTAATGACTACGTCTCATTACAATAAGGAAAAATCACTTCTTTTTTTGAGTCAGATGTGAAAGGCAGATCTTGCTGAAGTAAAAGGATTCACAGAATCCAGAGGCCTGGATTTTTTTTCTCTTTCCAACTATTCTTCAGACTTCTGGTGTAATAACACTCACTTTCTTCCGCTGAGTCTTGGGAGACTTAACAAATCTGTGCTCACAAAGGATTTTGAGGTCCTCATTTAAATACCTTGTACTGTCACAAAATACAGAAAATACCTTGCAAGAAGAGTTTTTATTATCACAGATTAGAAAGTTTGAAAAGAGGAGAGACTAAATTTATTCTGTAGGGCTGATTTTTTGTGTTAACTTTACTTTTAGAATATTGAGCAATTAGGGGATCCTGCACAGTATTTGAATATCCAAAAATATAACCCTTGATTAAATCATGGGTACAAGATGATGTTCAACTCACAAAGTTCTGCTGAACTTTCAGCCTTTCTAAGGCACCAAAGCAGCCTGTAAATCACAAATTTTGATTCAGCCAGAAAGGAAATGCCACTGGTAAGATCAGCCACCCCATCACAGGGTTTTCAACCCAGTGCCACACACTTCTAAGGAAATGGAATTTAAATTTAACCCAGAAATAAACTGACAGGAAACTGTGATTCTTCACCAACTGCAGCATCTTTTTGGGAAGCCTCATGTGCACACTTGAGCACAGCTGGCAGGATAAGGCATGTTCACTTGTGTCCAGAAATATGCACTCCGGGTGTGGCACGAGGAACAAGGTCAAGGCACGTGTGCCTCCAGGCCTGGTACCAGCTGGGAAGTGCTCCCAGGAGCAGGAGAGCTCACCTGGAGAGACACAGAGCAGCAGTGCTCCTCCTGGGAAAGGGCTGTCTATGCCACATCACCCTGGAAGTCGCTGAGGGACTGTCCAGAAGTTTTACTCAAAGGTTTTTAAAAATCACGGGGTACGATTCTCCCACTGAACCTCAGGAGCCAGAATCCAAATTACTGTGAGAAAAACCCCATGTGATACTTTGTGAGATTAATTCAGAGGAAAGCCCATCCCATTAAACCTGCCCCATACAATAAAGGAATTCTGCAGAACTGTGGCAGCTGGAAACACACGTCCCTCCCTGCTCCAGAACGTGAGACTCGCTGTGCCGTGGTGGGGGATCTCCAGAGCGTGAGTCACCCCGAGAGAGCTGCCACTTCTGGCCTCAGGAACTTGCCTGACTTGTTCTTGCCAGCAGCACATGCACCACCAGAAGCCCTCTTCAATCCCCAGGATCCCTCCTCAAACTGAGCTCACGCTGACTCTGCAGTTACAGTCACCTCAAAGTGAGGGACGTTCTGGGGGGACACCAGAGCTCTGCAACCTGACCCCTCCCGTGGAAACCCAGAGTAGAAATGCCCCCCCCTGTGTCCTGAGCATCAGCTCCTGACAAGAGCAAACACACAATTGCTTTGTTTATAGTCAAAACTTAGGAAGTGACCCGGGGGGCATCTGAGATTTCGTGGTGAAGAAACAAAGCACAAATCGACTCTTTATAAAGGTCAAGTGAAAAATTGGATATCTTAAGGCTTCTACTCTGTGTTCAGTCCTGTTTACATTTATTTAAAAAAAAAGAGGAGAAAAATGTTGTCAACTTAACAGATGATCTGGCCTGGGATAAAGGAGAGAAAAAAAAGAGAGAGACTGAATGTGCAACAAAGTCTGGAATTTTAAACAATACTGTTTCTAGCAATGTTCCTCGATGGAAGCTATTATGTTGCCCTTTCACAAACCATTGAGACAGGAATAAAATCTGTCCAGTTTGGTTTGTACATAACCTGAAGATTCCAGCACTTGCCACATGTTTGTGAATTAGTGGGTTATGTGCTGAAACAGGTATTTAAGATATATAATTCATCCTCTAGGCTAAAAATGCATAATGTAACAAATAATACCCACACAGAAAATTGTACTTTACATTCCTTTCACATGGACTAAACTGTGTCCCATGTGAACTGACTAAACAGCTTTGCAGCAATTAAAAGAAGAGGAAAAAAGCCCTGATTCTGATGTTTTAACCTGCACCAGTTTTAATCACTGTGCACCAGGTGACTCGGATCCCGTGGTGAGCTTTGTTCCTGTCACTGCCGGATCCCTCGCTGGCTCCGTGCTCTGTGGTTCTCCTCCTCCATGGCAGAGGAACACAAAGCCCAAGGACAGGGAAGGGAAGGGAGAGGGCACAGCCCTGGGGAAAGGCAGCCCTGATGGAAAGACCACAAATCTGCACGGCCACAAACACGCAGACAGAGAAAGGTTGGGCTGGTTCCTTCCCCAGAGCCCGCAGCCCTCTCCCCACCGCGGCTCTGGGCTGTTTGGAGGTCACTCCCTTCCCAGGACCACAACCAGATTTCACACAGGGCTCAACCAGCCCTTCAGAAAAGGAGCTGCTGCCCCCACAGGTCCATCCCCCTCCATCTGCACCAGCCCTTCTTTCCAGCCCCCTTCCAATCCCCTCCCAGGGACACCAGCGCTGGTGGGGCTTTCATCTCCTCCTCACAGTTTCACACACAAACCTTGGCTTCAATATTTGGATACATTTCCTGCCTCTTTTTTTTCTTTTTTTTTTTTCTTCTCTTTAATACTCTTTTGAAGCCAAGTTGCTGAGTGAATCGTAAAGGGAGAGAATTCCAAGGGCTTTAGCTCCTCTGCTGTTCCCAGGGCAGGTCTGGGCCAAACCAAACCCCTGCTGTGCCAGCAGCAGTTACTCACAGTCAGAGCCCTGCAGCTCCCCAGCCCAAACCATCTCCCATTTCCCTCCTCAGATAAAGCCTCCACAGGGATTTCTCACTCCTCCAACTGCATCCCTTCTCATGTTTTCCTTGAGTCACAAAATAGCCATCAGGAAAGAAAATGGTGAGAAGGTAAATATTCCGTCCTGGATCCAGCAAGTCTCTCTGCCCAGACTTTTCCATTCCCACCCTCGTTTCTGCTTCCTAAGAAAGGATTTGTTCCCAGTTTCAGAAGCCAGTGGTTTACACGGAGCCTTCCCCTCCACCACTGCTGTTCTCACAGAAAACTTGGATGCCTCAGTTGAATTCCTGCAAAAGAATTCAAGGAACAAACGGCCACTGCTGATCCCAGGATTCTGGTCAGACAGGACTGAAATCGGACATCTGGGCAGAGAAGTCTCAGCAGGAGATTTGTCACCAAAGTCAGGCTGGAATTATTTTTACCTTCTGGAAAGAAGTTTAATCTTAAAGCCTGAGCCACAGCAAGAAACATGATTCACTTGCTGTTTGATCAAAGAAAAGTTATAGCTTTAAAAATTTTATAACAATTTCTCTAAAATTTCACAGCCATTTTAAGAATTTTCACCATGTTTCCTTCATTCTTCTACCCCATTTAGTTGATTTTACACCAGCTGTGTTCACATCTATTGTATATAAGAATTCATACCACAATTCTGGTGACCATGGTGTTTGCAGACAGTGAATTTTAAATGTTTATGGGCACAGGTCTGTAGGGGAACTGTCTGAGTATCTGATCAAGCAGCAAATACAAACAGTGCCACAACAAGTCACAGTTTGGGTGATTTTTTTGTCAAAGTAATGGCATAAAACTGTCCACAAGTGACTCTGAGAGATACAACATTTTCCAAACTTGGAAAAAACCCAATCTGATCATTCATCCTGCAAAGATAACAAGTAGCACAAAGGAAATTGGGTATTTTACAAGGGAAAATTATTCCCACAGTTGCCTACTCAGCTTTAGTACACAGGGTGGAAATTGGAGCATGGAGCTTCCCATGAGGAATGCTTGGAAATATTCAGGAAAATCCCTCTGTCCTTCCAGCCACAGACACCATTTCCTTATATATTTTTTCATCATGTCTTCACACTCCTCTCCAAGAGCAGTAATTTTGTCCCTGGGAAGGCTGGGCTGAGAAACAAAAGCCATGAACTGCTCTGGACTCCTGCTCCCCTTAGGAGAGACCCATCATCCCCATCCTCATGGATCCTGGACTGGCACCACTGCAACCACAGGCCTTTCCACCCCTAAGGAATCAGGGCTGTCCTCTCTCCCGTCCACCCTGACCCTTTTTTCTATTCTATTCCTCCTCTATTTCTGTGGGAATCCGACTTTTCCTTTCCCTTGCTCCCGTTCTGGCTCTCTCCGTGTCTCCCAGTGGTGCTGGAACTTGCAGCAGGGATATGATGGATGATCACCTGTCACAGCCTGTTTATTATAATTCAGACAATCCATTACACACCCCTAATGCCTCTTGTCCCTCTGCAAATGTCCATGCTGGGCACAGAGCAAACGGAATCTCCTCTGCCAAGTGCCTTTCCGTGGGCACAGCGCAAGGATTCGAGGATTCCAGCCTGGCTGTTCCAACAGCTGTGTGTGTGTGACAGTGTCCTCACGTGCTGCCACAGGTCACATTGCTCCAAGGCATTATTTATTGTGCTGGGCAGGCTCAGGCTGCCAGAGGACAAAGATGTTACCCCAGGCACTGTGCTCCAGGCAGGCAGGGAGGGTGGATCCCACGGCAGCCCCAGCACCCAGCACAGGCAGTTGTTGAGAATTTTTTGTTCCCCACTGCTGGGAATCCTTGTAGCCTCTCCACCTTCCCTCCTTCATGGGTGACTGCCTTGCATTAAAGGGCTGCAGAGCTCCTGCACTGACAGGGGGAAGTGCTGGTGGTGCAGTTCAATAATCCCAGGACAGCCAGTGATTTAATGAGGAGAAAGGAATAGTGGGAAAATGAGACAAGGGGGGAAAGCAAAAAGGGCTCCTGAGTGCTTGGCTAAAAGGCTGTGCAGCAGCAGGTGCTGGGCCTGCTGGGAAAGGGTTAAGTGCATTCCACTGATTAATTGAGTGGTAGGGTTCTCTCTTCCCTCTGGGCAGAAAGGAGGTGGAAGATCCTACAGAAAAGAGGATGCAGAATATGGACTGAGCAGCCCACCCAGGGCTCCAGATGGAATACTGGATTTGATCTGAAGCAACCAGAACTTCAGGGGGAGGAGGGAAGACCTAAATTTCCCGTGTGTGAGCTGTGTTTATGAGCAGGTTCTAAAACACACAAGTTTCTGTAAGTGTAGGTTCCAGAAATCCCATGTTCAGGATGCTACAACACGGCCAGAGGTGCACAGGGACACACACAGAGGCAGCACACACAAAATGAGAAGGAAGCTTCCTCTCCCTAAACAGGGGAGGAAGGCAGGGAAGGGAAGACACCTTTTCTCAGGAGGAGAACCTTCCTGTTAACTGGAGGAAAGGAACAGGAGCAGTCCATTAAACCACCCTGCTGACTTAGGCTTGCACACACGAGTCAGCTGCTTCCCTCCACCTCTTTCTGCTCAACCCAGACAGACTGGTTTGGGATTTGTACCTAAATTGCACCCACAAAACAAGCCATTCCTGGAAGGCTCAGCTGGGTAAAGCTTCCACAGACTGATTTTCTAACTCTCAGTCTCAGCTGTGGAGGTGGTTGAACGCTTTCAGTACAGCAGGTTCCTCTGCCAGAGGAACCACTTCACTTGGGTGAGATTATTTTTAATTATTCACCATCTAAATGGTTAAAGATCTGAGGGCCCAAAAATATTGCCCACAGAAAAGCCATGGCATTTAGAAAAGAAAAAAATAGATTAAAGAACAGGTTTCCACTCCTTCAACAAACAGGACTTGAAGGGGGTGGCTGTTGTTCGGGGCAGTTTCCTTATCAAGGAGGGCAAGCACTGAGGCTTCCCAGGCAGAGGAATGGTGTGGTGCTGATAACACCTTTTAGGATCTTATGAGCCACCTACCAGTGTTTTGTCAGCCCTGAGGGCAGAGACCCTTTATCCTCCCTCACAAAATAAGGGCAAAACACAGTGTTTAGCTTTCAGATGAGGGCTGTTCCCTGTGTGAGCACGTGTATGGGGTGCAGCTGCCCGTGGCAGTGCAGGACTGGAGCACGTGAGGTGGGAAGGCTCTGTGAAACCTTTCTTCTTCATGATAATGTTTGTACACCCATGGGACAGGGCTCAGCAGGTCTGTGTGCAGCAGATCACGTTGGTTATTTATTCACACATTAAAATCTCTGTCTCAGCAGCACTGTGAGAAATAGCATTGGTTGCAAATCCTGCTGAGTCAACCCAAATCATGACAGAGCACCCTCACTCTCTCTGAATAAATATATATATATATACATACATAAGCATGTCACACATATGGATGGACTATGGCAGCTTTGCTTTCAAAGAACCTGTTTTTCAACAGAGGGTCAGCAAACTCAGCACCAAGGCCACACGTGCCTCTGATTTCACAGATGATACAAGAGCATGTGAAAGGGCTCAGGCCCTTCCCACACAGCAAAGGGCTTCCTGTGCTCCAGCAAGTTCTGTGTGAGTTGGCACAAAAAAGGTCTGCTGAGGGGGCAGGGAGGAAATGGAGCAATCAAGTGTGTAAGGAGTCACTGCTGTCCACAGAGGCAAATGTTACTCTGAAGCTGGTTCAACTGAGTCATAACGAAGCCTCAGCTTAATTTCTCTCTTTTTTCCTCTTTTTTTTTGCCTACTTCTGTCTTCAGGAAGATGTGCTGGTTGCAGTTTTAAAAAGAAGTAAACAAATACTGGCTGTTGTTGCTATGAAGCCCTATGTGCAGCCTGGGCTGAGGGAGGCCAGCCCTGACAGGGGGGTGAAGCTGTGCTGAAGCCCCCTGAGGGAGGGCTGTGTCCCCACCACCACCTGAGCAGGTGGGAGGTCCCACACCTGTGCTCAGGTGCTTAGGGAAGCCATGTCTCCAGATGGACTCCAAAACAAGGCATGTTCTGGGATGTTCCTGGAGAGGATACAGCACTTCCCAAACCTGGTGTTAGATGCAAACTGGCTTGGACAACTATGACTGCTGTGCCTGCTTCTGAGGCAGGACAAGGGAGGCACCCAGGAGAGTCAGTGCTGTAGGACACTCAGGGTGCTGCTGTGCCACAGCCACAATCCATCTGCTCTGCCTGGAATGGGAAGTACATCTTCCCTCTGCCACAGGCAGAACACCCAAACAGGGTCAGGGAAGACTTGTATGGTCCCAGGGAAAAGAAGAGTTTTCTCACCCTTCCCCATCAAACTACAAACTCAGGAAGTGCCCAAGACTCAATTCCAAACAGAGGAGCTGCCAGAAATTCCAATCAATTAAAGAACTTTTTCCCACTTTACAGGCAAATGATAAAACTGTGAAACAGCCAAAGTCTCATGCTTACAAAAAGTCCCTTTCCTGCTGCCCCCAACAACCTCCCTGCAACTGGAATTTTAGCTGGTTTTTTTTACAGTGTACTCAAATTACACCAGACATTTAATTCCTCCTCACTCTAACTGGTGTTTTGCTGTTCATGCAAGTCCCACTGTGTTTTACAAAACAGATTCGTTTTCACATTGTCATTCCCAGTGTACATTATTCATTATTACATTATTACTTACTCGTAGAACTGAGAAGTTCTCCATCAGCTCAGCTTTTGACTGCTAGACACTAAGCACTCCCATGAAGAGGGACCACCTTCAGACCAAAAATTACAGTCAAAACAAACAATGCAGACCAAGGGCAGAAAAGTGAGAGAGAGGCAGAGAGAGTTCACTTGGCCAAGGTCAAAGGCAGAGCTGGAAATACAATCTTCCTGTCCTTATTCCATCGTTCAAAGCACCAGACAAAGGTGTGCTCCCAGCCTCCCCTCCCCAATTCTTGCCCACCCTCTCACACCCCCCAGCTCTGGGGCTGCCCCATGGAAGGGTGTGAGGAACCTGCTCAGGAAAAGTGACTCAAGAAAGATACTTGTGCCAGGAGTGAGGCACGGGAACAGCTCCCTGCAGGGCTGATCTGGTGGGCACCAGATCCTCCCTGCTCCTATCAGAAGGCTCCATTCCCCACAGCACCCCAGGCTCTTGTCAGGCTCTTTCTGCATGATTGAGGACTTTTGCAGAGATAACAACTTCCACATGCTATGTATTTCTAACTAAAGACACATATTTGTCCTTTTTCACGGAATCACAGACTATTCTGCGTAGGAAAGGACCCACAAGGAGCATCGAGTC
>VYXB01007975.1:156660-237544 GCA_013397135.1 Pachyramphus minor | reverse complement strand
TTGTTTGCGAAGCCAAGCCATGAGGGAATGAGTGAGTCACAGTACCATTGATGGCTGGCCTAGGGGCATCTTTGTGTTCAGTTTATACATGCAGCTGCACCTGTTTGCCAGTGGATAAATCCTTTCTAATACATGATCTTGAGAGTCTCTTCCAACCTTGATGATTCTGTGATTTTATACTGTGGTATTTCATCTCTTCTAGTTCTTCCATTTTTTCAGTTTCTAACTAGCATTCCTGATTATACCTATCATAGATAGTAAAGAAGATTATTGATTTTTCTTTCTTTTGGGTTTCCTTTGGGTTGGATTCAGTAGCAGTATTAGAAGTATCCTTTCATTACCTAACCACGTTTAATTCAGCTACAAACCATACCAAGGTTACTACAGATCTCTTTGATATCTCCTACTATTTCTTTTACTGCAGTTTTGTTTTGATGCCTTTTTCTGTGAAATAACATCTTACATCTGGATGGAGGACTTTTTTTCCCCACGTTAATAGGTACACATTAAATTATTTTTAATCTCTAGTAGTATTTCCAAGAAGCCTTTCTTCCTTTGTGCTTTCACTTCAACTTCTTTTTCAGAGTTTTCTTCCTCTTCAGTCTTTAAAAGCATGGTGATCTGGTGAAGAGCCAAAACATTGGCAAATGCTGCCACCACCACCAGTGGTGGTACGCAATTTACATTTTTTTTACTTCAGGTCTAACAGAAGATTCATCACATGAGGCTATAACTTAGAGATGCTGAACACCATCAGTGGGGATTTTTTTTAGGTCACTTCCCAGCTAAATTTTTCCATAATACTGTCATTCAGTGCATTACTCACAAAACTGATAATAGAACACAGGTCTGCCTGGGGAAACAGATTTTGTCAAAATATCCTTTTTTTTCTTTCTTTTAAATGGGCTATGAAGTGGATCAATATGGGGTCACGTGTAAACATTATACACTTCGACATTTCTCAGGCATTGATATAACACAATATTTTGACTAGGGAACTATAATGGTATAGCAACAGCATTGCACATATGAAATAGATTGTAAAACACATGATAAATCTCAGTTGTATGTAAGCAAAGAATACTCAGTGAGTGTGTTTCAAGAGAAATTCTGCAAGGATAAGTTTTTTTACTCCATAGTGCTCTAAATTCTTCATCCACTACATTAAAGAAAGCATATTCTTTCTGGTTACACCTTAAAGCTGTGAATAATTCAAGCACACTGTTTAGAAAACCTTGGAGTGGGATAGCAAAGAGCTGAAAGACCCATTAGTGAACTGGAAAATATGCCATCAAGTGAAAAATTCAAGAAATGTCTTTAATAACTCAGATTAAGGAGGTGACTTAAGGATACCATAAGTAACTATATGAGGGACAAAACTTCAGTAAAAGGTGTCTCCAATGCAGCCAACAGAAGTGTAACAGCACTTAAGGATAGAAAGCTGCAGATAGAAAAATCAGATGAGAAACAGGCTAGTTTTTCTACATCTCCATCCTTCATATTTGATAATGTTTTGTAAGGGATTTTTTTTCTTCTTGGCAATATTTTGAGTAATAAAGGACTGTTGTAAGGCGATCCATAAATTAATTCAGAAATTAATCAATTTGGGGTTATTCTTTATCTTTTGTTATGTAGAAGGCTCAAAAAAGAACTTGTTCTTAATTCCAAAGCTGATGCCTAGACATCATGTTCAATAGTTGCCCAATCTTCAACTTGCTCAGTTTCACTGCTCTCTTCGTGCCTGTGCTTCTGCACTGCGGAACAAGTTTTCTCCAATATGTGGAGCTTGGCATTTGTTTCCTGCCTGGGCCCCATGGGGATCTGATACGGAAAAAGGCACCACCAGTTTGGACAGGGCTGAGCAGGCTGGTGCCTAGCTCATGCACAAGCTCCCTGCAGCCATTCAGCCTCCTGAGTTCCTCTGTGTGCTCTTAAAACACACCCAGCACAAACAGGTATAAATCTGCTCCTCACAAAAGGCAGAAGTGGCTCCCAGTGTCTTTTGCAGGTGTGACTTGGCTGTAGCTACCTGCTGTTTGCACAGAGGCTTGGAGCATCTGTCATCAAAGTGTGCCTGAGAGCAAGGACAGGGTGACCAGCACCAGGACTTGCAGAGAGCCAGACAGATTGCCACCCCTTCTTGGCTCCCAAGGTTCTCTGCACAGCCTTGGCAGGAAGAACTAGACTTCTTGTCTTCTGGGTGTTGCAACAACGGGGATTAACATCTGTATTTCCTTATGCACCAAATTTTACTGGGGCAATTGCCACAAACACAGGTGTTGCAGGGACAAACTTTCAGGATCAAATTTTTTTTTTTAAGTTTGGGTTTTTTTTTGTTAAGAAACCACCAAAACCTCTGAACATGTGTTTAGTTTGAAGGCCATGAATAATCTCCTTTAAATAAAAATTCAGTGCAGTGTTTGGTGCCTCTAGTTATCTCCTCAAGATGGTTCATCAGTCAGATTTAACTGGGGAGCAGAATCATAGCTGTACCACAGCCAAAAGAAAAGATGTATGCAACATTTAATGAAGGGTTTTTGTTGTGTGGGGGTTTTTTATACATACATATATATGTACATAAATATTCTGTATATTAATATAAGGTATATAATATATATTACACTTATATAATGTATATTCCATCAGCGTGCCTGTAGCAAGCATGGGTAGAGCCCTTCGAAATCTTCGTTCATGAAGCCAAGCCATGCATAATGTATATTAATACATTATCATTTTAACAGCACATATTTCATCTGGGATATCCAGACCCAGGCAAGTTTCATTAATTATACCTTTTATACTAACTTTTTCTTTTAAATAAGAACCAGCTTATGTGTTTAAGTACCACATTCTTGTTGATACCTGCTACAGGACAATCTGCTTCTTTTTAAAGTAGTAATCATCACCTAATCTCATTAAAGGGAAATGAGAGGAAATCTCATGTCAGGATCCACAGCAGTGACAGATCAGGTAGGTATTTCTGCTGCAAATGATACCACAAAAGCACCCAGGGATCTAACTGGAGTGGCTACCATTTGGTTGCGTGGCATCTGAAACACTAAATTTTAAATGTTGATGTAATTTTATTTTTTTAGTCTTTGATCTACACAGTTTTGTATGAACATCATTGGGTCAAGAGCCAGACTGCATAAATTCTGCCAAAGTCGTAGTTCAGATGATATTTGGGTGCCTATTTTGAGCACAACACAGATATTGCATAAGATTAATGAAGAACTTTCCTATTTCACTTATGATCCAGACACGTGAAAATTCAAATACATTACTACGTTCAGAGTATTTTTCCTTGTGCAAGGACTGATTTAGAGCTAGCATTTTGCATGCTCTCTGGATCATGTTGTAAGATCTAAGTTGAGCTCCTTGTGTACATGAACTCAATTTTGTCCGAAGACCTGAATAAGAAAATATTGTCTTGGATTCTGAAGGAGAGTTGAATTTAAGCATGGTATGGCTTAAGTTACCAAGGGAAAAGCTGAAAATGCAATTTTACTGATCATATGTTCAAAGTTACAGCAAAAGTAAAGCCTGTGAATATACTTGGCAGAGGGGCAAACCCAGGAAAATTTTTCCGCTAGTTAAAGTAGGTGAGTGCTGTCTGCAGATGAATTCAATATGTATTTTATCAACAGCACATAACTTCATTGAGTCCTGCCCCTGATGATATCATATATTACATTTTTTTCACTAGTAAACATTACCCAGTCTGGGTGGTAATCATAAGCTGCCACACAGTTCTGAGGTAAATGAAGAAAAGATGTAACCTATATATATGGCAAATGCTTGCTTTTCAGGTATCTGCTGTGAGAGTTCTCATTTTCTTCTTCTGAAACATTTTAATGAGTCAAATGGAGTTTCCAAGAGGAAGAACATTGATAATTGCAATATCTGGGCCTCAGCAATCAAAACTTTTGCACTCTGTCCATTTCTCTGATCCATTGGGGGTGACTTCAGGTGTTATCCATGGCAACCAGAAAGATGGAAGTCTGCAATGGTAAAGAGAGAGCAAGGCAAAAAGGGCTGATCTGAGCCTGTATGTCCAGTCATGCACACCAGTGAGTTATTTGCCTTTTTCACATGCCTTGAGAATATGAAGTGATTCTTAGAATTAGGTACAAAGCCAATCAAGATACTAATCCTCAAAAATCTGGAAATGAAACACAGCAAAATCAACAGGGAAGTGTGGGAAAAAAGTGCAAGCTCTTTACAAAGTCCTTCAAACCCTTTGTTCTGTTTTAGTTTCCCTGCTTTTATATGTATATAATGAAGTTCACAAATAGTGAACTGTGAACAGAATTGTGCAATTCATGTATCATTGGTCCATCACTAACACTGAGGATGGTCCTTTATACCACCAGTGAGAAATAAACACTTTGTCATTACATCTTTGTTTGAGTCTTTACTGAATTTATTTTTATCCAGCAACATGTTCCTGGAATTATGGAAAGTGACAGCTGAACACAAAGGATTCATGTAAGAAAACAGTATGTGTTTTCAAAATATCTGTCTCTTAATTTCTTGAGGCTATATAATGTACCATGTACAAATTAGGACCAGGTAAGTGTCAAGCAGGTGGCCAGCTATAGGAAGAAACACTCAAAAAAAAAGAAAAAAAAAAAGAGCACATCTTAACTAGAACATACTTGTGGATGTAGCAAAAGGATACTGTTTTTAGGGGGATGATGAGATAGAGCATATTATCTATCCACTTACGGAGGAAACAAGATTCAACCTTAAACCCTATATCCTTACCCTTTTATTTAAATGATTTTATGTGATAAAAATGGAGAATCATAAGGTAATTGACAACTACTAACTGTAACATACCTGCTTTACATGACAGTGGTTTGAACCACAACAGACAGCAAAAAAAAAAGTGTCCTGTCTTTTTTTAGGAAAAATAGTAGAGAAAGAAAAGATTGATACAGCTTTACTTTCAAGCTATTGTAGGAAATCTGAAAAACCCACTGTAACTATGAGGAACTTGCATTCTACTTTTTTTAAGATACTAAGTACCTGCTGATCCAGCACTCAAGGAGTCAATGGAGACTTTAATTTCAGTGAGCACTGGGCCCAAGAAAGGGTGTCTCTTCTAATTATATAATTACGACTGGTGCCTCCATTGATAGATTCCAATTTGCATATGCATTGCAAACTCTGCTTGATAATTGCAGTACAGTGTGGCAATGGAGACTTATGGGTTAGTACTGGGTTAGTATTACATATACATTCCACAGTTCCAATCACAAGGCAAACTTTTAAAGTGATTTAAAAATTATGGCTTGATTTTTCTGCAGACTAATAAAGACACTTAGTAGTACAACAACATTATGATCTTGTTTATAAGCATTTCAAACCTTGCATGTCAATAAATCAAAAGCTGAATTCTTCCACTGACAAAAGCCATAACATTTTTATTGCTCTAACAACCATTTTAATGTATTTATTTCAAACTTCTTTTTTATTTCTACTGAGATCTCAATTTTTCTTGTTTGCAACAGAAACTAACAAAATGTCTGTCTAGGCCTTTGAGAAACCTGTCTTGCTTCTGCTTGTCTAACCAGTACTAAAATATTTACTATCTATAAATATTTTATTACAGTCAATACAGACAAAGGCAGGATAATAAGCTGCAGGAACTACAGTCAAGGGAGACATGAACCTCAAAACACATTTCCATCAAGGGAAAAAGACAATTTCCATTCCAGCGCAGGTATCATATCAAATTGAAAAGTAATAAATACCTTAGACCATCATGATTTGTAAAAATGCCATCTCAGCTTCTATTTTGATTCTAGTAGTAGTAAAGACTTCAGAACAAACATTGAAACAAAAAAATAATTAAAGATGTTGCAAAACATGAGCAGGTGATAAATGTAGGATTAGTTTCTCAGCATTAAGTTATGCTCATCTAACCTGTCTTTTTGTTTGTTTGTTTGTTTGTTTTTTTTGTTTTTGGTTTTTTTTTGTTTAGGCAAAGGAAATGCAGCAGATCTAATTCGTCTGCATTTCAGAAAAGCATTGCCACAGAAGAAATTTATAATTGAAAAAGGAACTAGCAGAAGGAATGTGAGCTAAGTAGGGACCTAGCTCATGGCCAGAAAAGATATCATATGTTAGGTGTATGTAGACATCCCAAACACAATCAGGGATCACATCTTGAAACTTTCACAGCTTCTGACCCTATCTGGTCTCAGAACCCCTGAGGCAAAGCTGTATTTCCTCAAACATTTACCTCCCTCCTTTTCTCAGACACCTCCTTTTGTAGCTCATCCTCTGGCTGCTCATGTAAAATGAACAGGTCCTGGCTCAGCTCGGACTGTGCTGCCAGTTCAGCCTCTTGTAAAGGGCTACAGATAAGGCAGCTCACATCTAAATGTTGCTGCTCTACAGCTGCAATTGTGGAACTGTATGTGTTCTGTTGCTTGGTGCTAACAGGAATGCAACAGTTAACAGAGGAGTTTTTCTGAGCTTGACTTTTTCACAGGGGTCTATTTTTCTAGGCCCCTGGAGTGTTTATAATGTCTGTACATTACCTTTATTTGAACCTTATTTGTTCAAATTACTGTGTCAGAACTTTTTAACCAGGTTGAAAAACTGAATTGCAAAGAAAAGAAAAAGCAACCAAAGATAGTGATGCATTATGTTGTGCTTTGGGCTTTTTTGTCCCTGACAATTCACAGGATAGAAAATCACAAAGAAAATCTACATTTGAAACAAAAACCAGCAAGATCCTGAGATGAACATGTGGCCACAGACACCTTGACTAAATATTCATATTTAAAAGGAAAACATTAGCATTAAAAGCAAACTTCAGTATTTTTTGAGAAATAAACCCCCAAAAGTACTCTATCAAATAGTCTGGTTCTTCAAAAGCATTTTGAATTTCTATAGTTGCTTTTTCCTTATGAGAAGCAAAGCAGCAGGATCTCACAACAGCAGGAAATTTAAGTTGGCCTGTGCAACTGATATAGCTAATTTCATCTTTGCCTCTAATGCAATGAGGGACATGAAACTTGTTCCATTTTTCTAATGTTTGATGGGGAGAAGACTTCATAAACTCACAAAATATAAGTATTTGTAACTAATTGCCAGCTTTTGCCCTTGTTCCTTTACTTTCTCTGCCCTTGCTGCCCCAGGTGAGTGCATCTGATACTGCCAAGAATGACCACATTCATATAAATAGTATCCATCTCCCAGAGTATTGGTCTTAAACTGGTGTACTGGTTATACCCAAAACATAACTGTAAAGGTAACTGTCTGTACAGTAACTTTTTCTCTGTAAGAGACAGAGTACCTGTTTGTGCTTGCCTCTGGCACAGAGAAAAGGCTGAGAGATCTGCCACCCATAAAGCAGAACTTATCTCATCTTATTAGAATGGTGCCTGTATTTTGAAGAACACCTTGTCCATCCCGGCACTGAATGTGGTCGGGTGATTTGATGCTAAAAGTCTACCCATGACAGACCTGTCTCTAATTGCATGCTGGCCTCTGCTCTCATGAAGGACCTCAATGGGGAGCTTCGGAGCAGGAAACAATTTCAATATTAGATGTAAAAGAAGGAATCTAAAAAACCCCTAACAAACAAAACAAAACAAAAAAAACCACAACCCCTTCAAAACCCAGAAATATTTAGATACCTGGGCAAACTTTATATTAAGACAGAAGCCTGTTAAAATTATTAGCAGGATGCACTTCAGTGTTGTAATGGAGCCAAGGTTCTGGGCTAAAAAGCAGTGCGTGGCTCATCTCTGCTATTGCTGGTCATGTTGACCTCAAAGAGCAAACACAAGTACTCTGAAATGCCTGCAGAGAATCTGCTGTGCTGCAGCTCCCTCTCTCTGAGCAGCTTCACAGCTTCTTTGTCTCTGCTGGCTAGCAAGCTTCTCATGTAAGCCAGGTAGCCAGCCGTGCTGCAGCCCTGATTCATCTCCTTGCTGTTTGTTCCGCTTTCTGAGTGACCCCGTGTCCTCCGTTCAGACTAATTAGTTAAGTGCAGTTCTGGCTACAAAGTACAAACATTTCATTACTGTCAAAAAACTCTCCTGTCTGAAAGATTTGAATAATCCGAAAGAAAGAAAAAATGTAATTTACTGCATTGAATTTAACAGAAGTTCTTCATTAAAATAAACTACCGTTGTAGTTCACTGTCTAGGGTATAGCTGTAGAACTGCCTTTTTGCTTTGAAATAACTTCGTATTTACTGGCTGGGTGACAAGGAGGCTTTCCCTCCCGTTGCTAGAGTATCCTCTTTGCTGTAGGTAGATGCAGGCTGCAGGCAGAATGTAACAGATCTGTCTTCCACACCCTGCTGAGCTATTTAGCTGAAAAACTGGCCACACTGCAGAACAATTTTGAGTCAAACCCATGGGTGTGGAGACATCATCTACAAATACCAGAGTCTTTCTCTGAAAGAACGCTGATTGTGATTTATCAGAGCCAAGCCTCCCCTTAAATAGCTACGGCTGCTGTTTTGGATTTCTCAGAGCTGGGAACTGAGAGAGTGCTGGAACATCTCCGTAGAGATAAGCACTGAATTTTTGCAAAAAATGCTTTTTCTGTAGTATCTGACTGCAGTTTCTAAAGCTAATAGAGACAGATAAATTGAAAGGATATAATCGGGCTCCAGAGAAGCAGCTTCTAAAGAGAGCAGCCTCTATGGAGAGAACATCTATGAAGAGCAGTCTCTTAAAGGTATAACGCAGCTCCAGAGGAGCAGCTTGGAGTCTTCTGTCTAACGAGACAGTTTGGCAGGAACTTAACCAACACTCCTTTTGGTTTAGAAATATAAATCTGTAGATGTCTTTGCCTACAACAAGTAACAACAAGGCATCATCCACTCCAGTGATAAAATTGTGAAACAGAGCTGGTCTAACAGCTAATATAACAGGTTACAGGTGCAATTATATTTCCTCCAGACCATAGCAGAGGAAAATATAAGAGCACATAAACCAACCAATACTGTAGCAGTGAACCCATCAATGCAATGGCATCTCTGTGCTGCTTAAAGGACGTACATGAATGTTGCCCTCCTATATTCTGTTCCTGCTGCTGCTCCTCTCTCCATTCTGCCTTTAGCAGTAGCCAAATCTTCCATCTTGCACATTCCAAGCATCAGCGTGCAGACTTGTTGATATCAGCAAAAGTTTGTCAGAATTGTCCATGGTGTCCCTAGCTGCTATACTTTGGCCAACAGGGTAGTGGTGAGGAATGCCCTATTATGAAAGCACAGAATTTGGAATTTGTTTGGAATTTGTTGAGAAGTTATCATTTTCTCTGCTTCTTTGCCAAGCTTTTCTCTGGCTGTAAATTGATCTGACATGGCCTTTGCTAACATATCAAGTTTGGATTGTTTTTACCAACCAGATTTTTTCCCAAAGTACAGACAGTCTAACACCTAAAATAATGGTTGTTAATAATTGTTTTAGAAAATTTAATGTACTTACAAGCATAAGTGCCACACTGTTGGGTCACCACTACAAATTCCTCTTTGCTTTCTCCAATACAATGTATAAATGAGTGTACAATGAAGGGAAACCGCATTGTTCAATCAGGAATAAAACCATCAGGCACAGATGAGTGAAATGGCCTTTATGCCTTAGCATGTGTAGATTTGTGAAGCCTGCAATGCCCTGTAACAGATTTTTTTTTTTTTAAAGAGGTTTCTGCAAAAGACCTGCTTATATTTCTGATACTATCAAAGTTTAGATTTGTTTGCTGGTTTTGGCCCCATATTTATCATGTTCCATGTCAACATTCCCGAAAATATTCTCTTTCCAATCCTAAATTACTAAAAATTATGAATAAAACTGCTATATTAGAGTTTCAGATTTGAAAACAGGAGAGAACTTCAGCACATGCTCCTAATATCTGGGAGAAAGGAAAAAATGCAAGGAATATTGGAAAAAGCACAGTCAGGAGCAAGCAGTTCCCAAAGCACAGAAACTTAAGAAGCCAAGTTTGTAATGGGTTTCTGTGTCACAGATGACTATTAAAAATGAATTATAGAAAAGCTGTAGTGTGAGTTCCTCAGGATTAGACATGGAAATGGAGAATGAATTCAACATCTGAGGATAAAAAAACCTTCAGCTGGAGTTTGTATAACCCACAGAATCTCTTTTTATTTTGGGAGTGGGGGAACTAATCTCCCAGGGTGATCCTCTGATACATCACCAGAACTGAACTTATATTACATTATCTGTTACCTCCTACCCAGGAATTTACCGTGTGTGCAACAATGCCATGGTTTTGATACCATAACCTTCCTACCTTCTTTAACTCATACTGGACCAAATCCAAGAGGAGCTCTGGCAGGACACATTGTACTCGCACTTGTGCACGTAATCGAGTGTGTGAAAAAGTCTTGAGGCTTTATTAAGACAAGCTAAAGTCTAAAGCAAATTCATGTGAATTAGCACAACATTATCCCTATTACGATGTGGAGGAAAAGAAGTCTCAGCTTTCAGTGTAGCTCAGTTTAGCCCTGCTCTGTATAACACACTTCATCAGATCTAGAAAACTGCCTGCAGTTCTGGACAATGAGCTAAAACCTTGAATTATCTCTTGGTCTTATTGTGCAATAAATTATAGAATTTACTCTCCTTTTCTCCATTTATACAGTATGGAGGGAAAGCTGGTGAATGGACTGGTGAATGGACTGAAAAACTGTTGCTTACGGCCTCTACAGAGAAAATCCTGCCATGACAGATTGATTGGTCAGGATTTTGTGTATGTTTGTGTTTGGAAGACCATAAAAAATTATTTCCTTAGTCTTGAGGAAACACCCTTTTATTGTAGAGAAGTTTGTACACACAGATGCAATGTATTTACAACCAGCTTTTCTCAAACAGATGACTGTTTGAAATCCTTCACAAATCTGTCAAGAATGAAAGAAAATGAAGCTCAGAAGCCCAGGCAGCCAGCCCAACCCCCAAATTCAGATTAATTCCCAAAGGTATTTGTAATGAAAGTACATGGAATTATTCAGAAGGAAAAAATAGGACTGTGATAAAGATCAGTGGATGGAATTCAGGACTGATTCATTCAAATGCATTGCTTAGTTTGATCTCAGAGTAGATGAAGCCTGAACTAAAATTCCAAGAAGGAGATGGGGACATGCCTTTTCCCAGGGGCGTGGAAGAGACAGGCAGAAAGAGTCTGTCCTTTCCTTCCCTGGCTTCTGCAAAAACAGGTCACAGTTGCAATCTCTGTGAAAAGAAGTTGCCGGTCCTGTGCTCCCCTGGAAAATTCTTTTCCAGAAAAAGGCAGGAAAAGTTCTATATTTCTTCAGTCTGCGTAATGGAGTCAATGCACTACGGGTGAGAATGGGTGTCCTCCTTAGGAAGGGTGTAGACTCACGTGCCAGCTCAGCCACAGGAGAGATGGCACCTCGGTGTCTTCTGGTGCCCCTCCAAACTGTGGCTCAGCTCTGCACTGCCCTTTACCTGGGGCACTGTGCAATGGCATCATTTTAGATTCAGCCTGTTCGATCACCCCAAACGCAGAGGAGACAACACAGCAGGAAACAATGAGAGGTAGAGACACACATTATACTCCCTTTTCGTTTTCAGTTAAAAGTAGAACCTTCATCAGCAACAAAAAATTACATGTGCAGGAGGCACTTCTCTGGAGAAGAAATAAATACCTCACAAAAGCACTCATGGATGGATGAGTCCCATGACAAAGATTCTCAGCACAAACCAGTTCAGTCATAAAAGAAATCTAAAATCCCCACACTGATGTATATGATAAACATGTAAAACATATCTGCTAATGCTCCAGGAAGTTACATGCATAAGTTCCCCACATGTAAGGAACATTTATCTTAGAATCTGCATAATTTAATTCACACTCAGCAGAACATTGCAATATTTACAGGCACATTCCAATGGGAAAACATTTGTATACTAAGTGCAAAGGACACAGCTTTGTCACCTAACTGTGAGATTTTAAAAGCGGGGATTTTGTGACCTCAAAGTGCTCTTTGTGAAGTGAGTGGGGAGGAAAAAGGTGCGTAGGCAGGAAAAGAAAGTTATCAGAATTTGCTAAGAACTCTTTTTTTTTTGAGAATTAGAATGGTTACAGGCTGCTCCAAAGTGAGTCCATGTAGACCACAGGTTCTGGCTCGTTACACATCACAGAGCACTTTCTCTACTCCCATTTCCCATACTTATCCCTCTCAATTAAATTTGTTTCCCATTAGCCAGGTTGATGAGAACAGTGATTAAGACTCATCCTTCTTGCAATCATTATCCTTCATAACTTCATAAATTCTTGTGAAACAGGAATGAACTGGAATGTCGCTTTTTTGGACTTGGTCTGTATTCTGAAGGTGCAAGTGGGCATCTGAGAAACATGTTTGTAATGCTTTGGAATTTTTTCAAATAAAAAAAATAAAGTTACACTCTGAATCTGATGGAGAATGCAAAGTTCTATGTTCTCTAGCACTGCATGTCAGACACAGTGGAAAAAGCTATTCAGTGACTACTGTAACCTTAGCGCTACCCAGAATTGTTCTGAAACCAGTTCACTAGTTTCTGAAACACTACTGTAGTTGCAGCAAGTTATTAAAACTATCTACAGAATAATAATCATACAATTTAGGTTTCAATATGTCAGCAAAACAGCAATGTATAACCCACAGAGGTTATAACCTGGAAGTGAAATTATCAAACTATTGCTCAAATGTCTGAAAAGTAAAGCTATACTCCCTAGGGACACAGCACTCTCTCACTTATGCTGACACATAAGGTGGTGGTGGATCTTTAGCAGCTCCATTCGCAGGATCATCATATGGTGGCAACAGGACCTGCAGGAAAGGAAAAAAAAGTTTGTACTTTTAAAATAGAAGTCAGATGACAAAATTTACAGAAAATAAACCCTTATGGCCTTGTTCCTCCCCCAACCCCAAACAAACAAACAAACACCCCAAAAGAGTAAACTATTAAGTAGGAACAGAATAGTTAGGAAATGAAACAATATTAGCTTGAAGTTTCTTCTTTTCAATTCGTATGCTTGTTTTCATTATGAAGGAAAACAGGATTTCTTCTCATTTCTTACTAAGCCCAGTGACAGCTTGATTTCAGCCATTCGCTGCTGTACCTGAATTTGTTCAATCTGGCAGTGACAGTAGCTGCTTATTCTGCAGCTCTCCTCTGTCAAGAGCGCTGAACCTTATATCCTGGAGGAGTACTCAAACTGCTTAGCCAGAGAGAGAAAAGACCCAAAACCTACTCTTTCTGAGCCCTCTTTGGCATAGCTAATAATTATTTTGGAGTGGGTAGAAAGAAAGTAAATGGAGAACAAATTATCCAATGTCTAAATAAATCTGCAGTTTTGTGCTTCTGGAGTACTCAGCCATGAGAAGGAAGATCTACACTCCCCAAAGCATTTCAGGCAATACTTAAACATCTGATAGCAATTAGGACAGCTTTAATCATAGATCATCCCATTCACAGGAGTCCAGGCTGCTTCCTAGGACATGGGAGCTGCAAGTTCAGGGCAGAGAATAGATCTGAACCAAGATTTATACTTGTTTAGTCAAGCATATTTAGCTACCATGCAATTTTTAATGGCACCAACACTGACATTAATAAGCTTGCACGTGAAAAGAAAAGAAGCACTTGGTCTATGAATACCAGCAAGGACTGAAGACAAAATAGATGTCTGAATGAAGAATAAGTGTACATTCCCTAAAATATCTCAATATTGTGCAAGAATATCACTAAAGTGCATTGTCAGAGATACTTTATGCAGCTGCAGATCAATTATTCATCAGGGAATTTCCAAATTTATCAGCATCGCTTCTCGGTCATTAAAGAGCACGTAAAGCTGATTGTCTAAATGCATACAGGGAAAATCCTGATCTCAATAAAGCCAGTGGAGGTTTTGCCATGACAGGATTTCACCAGTTCTTGAAGACATTGATAACCTGCCTTCTGCAAAGAAACATCTATAGTCATCCCTTTTAGACCTTAACAACAACATACAAAATCAGTAGGAATCTTCCTATAGATTTAAATAAGACTCTGGATCAGGCTTTTATGGAATAGTTCCAAGGATGATTCAGATTCTACTCATGTGAGTTTACGCACATGTTCAAGTACATCTGTACACGTTTGTTAGATTACAGAATGGCTGCCTTGGTATCTTCAGCCTTTAATCAAAAAAGTTTCATTATTTAGAAAAGGAAATTGTTAGAGCCATCATTCCTTATTAATACCATATGTTTGAGCTGTAAATGCAATATTTTATGCACTACATAATCTAAAAAGCCTTGTATTTGAAAAGCATTTAATAAAATATGTCACCTTTAAGGGGTGCAAGCAGCTTATGGCAGACTACTTATCTAGTGAAATCAGGACAACACATAGAACTTCAAATAAATATTGTGATAAAAATAATAAATGTATTTTGCAACTAACCTCAGTAAATCACAGTGCTAAAGCATATAAACTGTAAAAAGCACTACAGTTGAAATCTATTATTAGTTTAATAATAGGGTTTCTAATAAAATCCACATGTTACTAAAAAAAGCACTAGTTTCTCAAATATACTGAAACATGTCCATTAGTTTATTACAACACAATATAATTAGTAATTAAATATGATCTACAGATGACTCTGAAAATGAATCAAGTTCACTTTGTGAAGATTCAGCTGTCTCACTGCACTCTTTTGATGCTAAGCCCCAACCTGCAGTACCTTCCTTTTAGGTTCAGAGTCTGTTTCATCAGGTGTGATAAGAAAGGACAGCAGATGCAATCCAAAGAGCTGTCCATCTTCCACAAGATAAAGATGGGCTGATAAATAAAGGACAATGCCTATCCCCATGCTCTGATCTCTTTTAGATCAATGTGTCCTAAGACTGCTGTGGTTGCATCACTATTACTACTTCGTAATTGAGCTTACTCTCATCTGCAGTAGGTCTCCTGGCCTGGAAGATTACTGGTATGAGTGAGCTTCTCCATTCTTTTCACTCCTGTATGAAACAAAATCTGTTCATGAGAACAGACTCCTGGTGAGGCTTTTACGTCTTGGGAGGTGAGCAGACCCAAACCTCATACATGGGTCAATGGCCCCAACGACTCTCAGAAGACAATTTCTCTCTTACCAACAGTTCAAAAAGATGTGAGGGAAGATAGGAATACTTGTAGAAGCCTGGACAGTAAGGAGTTAATGCACTGCTGCCCCTCAAACACTGACGACCAGTCACGCAGGCAAATTCTGAGAGGACTTGCCGGGAAAGGGGGGCTGTATGAAAGTAGGGCAGCACCTTTCTGGAGACAATTTTTCTGTTCAGGTCCATGATGACCACATAACATACAGAGCAAGAGCAAAAGCAGGGTCAAATAGTGGTCATATCCCTAAGGGGGTCGATGGACCACCAAAGACCCCAAAGCATCCTCTGACTCTTTGGGAACTCTCTTGAGAAAACTGTGTGTGCTCCTCAGTGTTGCATCAGACACGAAGAATCCCTGGGGAGTGATTTAGGCATTTCCAGGCTAACTTGGATGTGTATAGCCTGAAGAACTTTTTGTTTTGCAGGCCCCCACCCCCAACGGATCGAGACTGTGACCATGACTCCGACTGCAGACATACAAAGCACAACATTTAAGTCTCGTTGCTGGATTCATTGATGGTGAAATCTTTCATTGCCACTATCTGCTCTTATCCTTTCCCTCTCTTGCTTTCTTTCTTTTCCTTATACATTTTCTTTGTGGTACTTTTATATTTCTATACAAAAGAACCAAAACGACCACATACCTTCTTTCTGCTGGAATTAAATTGTTTTAAAATAAATCTGCCTCACATATACACTGGTCATTCAGTATCATTCCACTCTAATTCACCCCAAGGGATTTATTAAAAGGAACCTCAGTTACCCTGCCTCAGAGACCAGTTGTAATAACACCTACAAGAGCCATTTTGGAAAAATCACTGGCTAAATCCTAAGGTGTACAGATTTCTATAAGAATATTCAAAGAATGTGATGTATGAACTGGGTAGACTGCTCAAAGGGTTCAGAAGTTTCACAAGAAAATATGTACACTAGAAGGTAAAAAGTATTTGCCAAATGTCTGTAAGGTTTGGGGTCACTTATTGCTGGCAAAAGTTATTTGTTTGAACAGTTCAGTGACGATTTTACAAGGCTTACTCTCCACTCATTTTTGTGCTTCAATATTTAAATATCCTTCCCTAACATGAATGGAATAGTGATAAAAAATAATCAGAGTATAATGAGCAGAATTCAAAATTACTACCTTTGCCCAGCAGTATTTGAGTTAAACAAAGAAAATATGGACAGAATGTTGAATATTGCTTAAGATGAATAAATGTGACAGACAACATGTGGAAGAAAACACCTGGAGTTTGTGGAATACATGGCACCAGCTTGGACATCAAATATCTCACATCATCAGTATAGTAAAAGCCCTTCAAACTAATGTAACTGTTTTACTTTCAGTCGATGTGGTTTTGTTACTGTTACTTAATCATCTGTCAACTCTAAGTCTAAATAATCAACTTTCAGTTTCCATGACACACCTAATAACTCTTCGACCACTCTGTAATTATAAACCCTGCAACTCTGCCTCTGTGAGACTACTTTTTAATTATTTAAAAAAAAAAAAAAAAAAGCAGAGTTTCAGGCCCTTACTCTCCCTTAATAATTTTTCCATCTTTTCTCAATTAAGTCTATTTTGGCAAAAGACAGAAATATGATAAAACCTGAATTATCTCAGCTTTTATCTGTTTACTCTTAAAATGGCCAACAGTTTACAAAAATCTCAAAGAAAAGGTAATTTCATTAGAATTTTACTCATTGAATTTATACTAATAGTTTACCCTTCCCTTTTGTTGAATTTCAGCATGGCTAATGGAAGCAGATAGGTGCCTTGGACATAAAATAGCATAGTTATTCAGGCAGTACCTTATGCTCTCCAGACACATAAAATGGAAGCCAGTCACTGAGCCAAAGGGTGAATTCAGAAATTAGAGAAATACACAGAAACTCACTATTCAGTCTTATCTACAAACCTCATTAGAATGGATGCAGTCTAAACTAATTCACAAAGTAGAAAAAACATATGCATATTTTAGGTACATGGTATCCCCAAGGCAGAATATCCACTAGGACAACTGACACGTTTTGCTTCCTAGGCATAACATTTGAACATTCCCTTGTTTCCTTGTTGTGAATTGAGAAAAATACATATTAGTTCCCTAAGTGCTCTGGGATTAATGTTTGCAGAGTGTTTGAGATCATCACCCACAAGTTACTACAAAAAGTAAATATGAAGGACCCCCATGTTTTTGGAACTCAGTGATCCCTACATGAAGACATTCTGGCTTTTTATCAGTAGACCAGCAAGCAAGTTTGGAAGATTGCAGGCTTCAGTCCTTTAGGATGCCTAAAATCCAAAGGACAGAAGCTTCTGACTTTCACAAGCCCTATAATTGCATTAATTGTGTTTAGGAACAATGTACCATTTTAACAACATCCTTTAATATGACATTATGCACTGTTTGTACAGTTGTCTGGTGACAAAAGCATCACACAGAGACTGTGAGCAGAACTCTAGGGAATCCCAAATCAAGAGGGGTGAAACCCACAGCTACAATCTGCCACATGAATGGTCCAGACACAAAATTTTTAGTTAGTTTCCAAGGACAACTTTTTATCCTCCTGCTGCCATAGTAAAGCCAAGTATGCAAGAATCTGCAGGGAAATAAAGAAAATAGGAGAAACTGTGGGTATATAGCTCCATGCTCAAGTGAGACAGGGAGTCCTGGGAGCTGGGCTTTGTTGCTAATACCATTTAAGCATTTTGTGATAAGCAGTCTTGTATAATATGCAGAAATAATCCATAAGTGACCCGTAAGAAATCCTATTCCTGACTTAGCTGGTGTCATCCGATAATTGTATTACATAAACATCTCTATTATAAAGCACATGATACCGGACGACCTTCTCTGAAAGAAATAATCACCAAAGTTTGCCAATGGCTGTAACATATTCACTTAATATAAGCATATGTCATTTCATATTTTTTACATCCTGGTTAATCTGGCTTTTGGAGAGTAAGTTTTTAAAGGCATTGTTTAGAAATATCTCTAAGAAGTAACATAGGCAAATATTTGTATATTCAAACAGTTTGTAATTAATCTTGTTCTAAACACATTCTTTTGTTTGTTTTTTGGGGGGGCATACTGGATAATTTCAATAGTCACTCAGTTGATTCCACATTTACTTGAACTTACAGGGAAAAAAAATTCTTCAGCATATGTACAAGGTTTCTCATATTGCTGCAGCAATTCTTGTTTGAACTCAAGTTCTTAGAACTCATCTTTCTGGAGGAGAAAATGTGCTTGGTTCTGTATGAATAAATTTAAATATTTGATTAATTTCTGCATTTTTAAGGGTCTCACCCAAAACTCAGAGATATGAACTCAACAGAAATCTTTCTGTGTCTCCAGAAAGGTTTGGATCACTTTTGCCCATATTCATTTATATTCTTCACAGTACAGTTGCCACAAAACAGCTTTGAGTTGGAGCAGCATTTTGTTTGTCTGCTATATGAAACATCTGTGACTTCCTGTTACAAAAAAACCTTGTTTATGTCTTATTAGAAACAAACATTGTCAGACACAGCTCTAACATACTTTTCTCCAACACCTTCTAGGGCTGAAATGCACCTGATAATGCCAAAAAGCTACGGATTAAAAATGTCTATGGAGAGAACTGATGGTTGTAGCATTTGGGATGCTTTCTCAAAATTTAGCTTTTCAGTAAAAACTCCAGCCCTTTACGCTGAAGGACTCCACATTACATCACAGAGCTGACAGGGACAGGTGACAATAAGCAGTTGTGCGGAATTAGGGTCATTAGTACTTCAATTTAATCCTGGTCCTGTTACTGTCCTTTGGAGTTCTAACAAATCATTTCACTTTGCTTTAGAAGGATCTCCCATTTGTAAAATAGGCCTATCATTTGAAACATATTGAAAGAGATTGGAAAACTAAAGACAGAATTAAAACTCTCTTGGCTAACACTTGCGTATGACTGTACGAGATAGGTGCTAAATTGTGGAAATACTTACAAAACAAATATTTATTTGCAGAAATTTCAGCCTATGCCTGGAAGCGTTTACCTAAGCTCTTCGCCACAGCTCTGTATGCACTGCACACCATTCTTCTGCAAAAGTGACCTTTACATTTTAGACACACAAATCCTCAGGGAAGGCCCATGCAAATATATGTGGAGGAAAAGAAGAGAGGGCAAAAGAAGCCTTTTCTTCCACACAGCTCACAAAGAGTTGGTGGGCTCAGGTCTTACTCTTTGTTTACTTAAAACAGGAGGGAGAGTAACCACAAGGTGAACAGTGGTAGGCAGATGGGGAGAGTGTGCTAGAGCCAGTGCTGGGCCATTTCAAAGGTAAAAGGCCTGAACCACATGTATTTCCTTGTCTGGGAGCCTCTGTCCAACATGTGGCCCCTGGCTTCGTGATGGGACAAACACTGACACAGCTGCAGACTGAAATACAGTCACCACATGCCTTTCCTAATTCAGAATAAATTTTCGCCTCTATGCAGCAGAAGGCCAATTCATCAGGTTCAGAGACAACTGAACTGAAAGATGAGGTTTTAAGCAGCACATGCCTGGCTCCACCAGTTGTCTGCTCTGCATTCACTTCATCTCTATGATTTCAGACATGACCAACCACCGACTTGTACCAATCTGATACTACCTGTGAGGTTTGGAGAGGGTTAAATGGGTATACAACCACATTGATAAATTTTGTGTTTATATCCCTGCTGTCCTGCCATTTACCCAGCCAAGAGGAGCGGAATTTCCTCCCACAGCTGCGGTGCTTTGAGGGGCCAGTAACCACAACCTAAACCACGCTCAGCTGCAGTGAAGCAAGCAGCCAGCCTACAAATAGCTCTGGAGGGAAGGCTGCCCCTGACCACCTGTCTGGTTCACAACAGTCCCAACAGCCCTCATGTACTATTGCGCTCTTGACCATGCAAATGTTATGAAGATCACCTGGGGAAAACAGAAGATGTCTGTGTGCATACACAGCTATAGCCAGCTGATTGCTTCACTCTGTATGCAGGGAAGCCTGAGAATAGCTCCCTCTTTGCAATGTTTGCTTGTCAAATTTGGCAATGTGGTTTCCTTCTGAGAAGTCTGAGATTACAAAGGAAAATGTAAAAATTAAGATGTACTTTTTGCTTCAAAATTTCTGAACTACAGATCTTCTCAATTCAAGTTCTGTTTTGGAGACTAGAGGCACCAAGTAGCATCTATTTCCTGTAGTAATTTGTAGGACAATGAGCTCTGGACTATAGGTAAATATAACTGATTATATAATCAATTTTGTATTTTTTTTGAAAGGTCATTTCAACTAAATTTCAAATGAAATAAAATAAAAATTCAAGTATTTATTCAAAATAAGCCTATTAATGTAGCACTTGTTTTATTTCCTGTACAAAATGTATTGTAAGTTACTATATATACTGATTTTTGAGGCAGATCTTCAAAAGTTTCTAATATTTCTCTATGTAGGGAGAGAAGTAGCAGCAGTTATGAAGTGTGTCTGAAGAAATGTGTTTTTTCTATAATAGGGTCTCAAGAGTTCACAGAATAATAGAATATAGTCAGTTTGAAGGAACTCACAAGTACCATCAAAGCCCAACTCCTGGCCTTGCACAGGACAGCCCCGAGAGTCACACCATGGGCCTGAGAATGTTGTCCAAAAGCTTCTTGAACCCTGTCAGCCTTGGTGCTGTGGCCACTTCCCTAGGGAGCCTGTTCCAGTGCCCAAACACCTTTTGGGTGAAGAATCTTTTCCTAATATCCAACCTAAATCTCCCCTGATATAACTTCAGGCCAGTCCCTCGGGTTCTGTCATTGGTCAACACAGGGAAGAGATCAGTGCCTGTCCCTCCTCTTCACCTCATGAGGAAGCTGTAACTGCAATGAGGTCTCTTCTCAGTCTCCTCTTCTCCAGGCTGAACAGACCAAGTGACTTCAGCTTCTCCTCATACAGCTTTCCCTCTAGGCCCTTCACCATCTTCACAGTCCCACTTTGGATGCTCTCTAATAGCTTTATATCTCTTTTATATTGTGGTGCCTAAAACTGCACAGAGAACTAGAGGTGAGGCTGCACCAGTGGAAGAAATGGGAAGTATTAAAAGTAAATCCACGAAGAATTCAGTTTTCTCTTTAACCCCTTAACATGAATCAACACTTTACACTAACTGACAGGAAAGACTGACAGGAGAACATGGAGCCTTTTTCCAGTAGTGAGGAATAATAATAATAATAACAATAACAATAATAGTAATTTCGTGGTGAGATGCAGTCAGATGTTACATAGAAGACAAGCACTGGAGACAGAAGTAGGGATTAGCTTTCATCATGTTGCAGTTTAGCACTTGCATGTAGGGACAGCTCTCCTGGATCAGATAGAAGTTCCATCCAGATCACAGTAATTAGTGATGGATGATAAAGAAACAGAAGTGCAAGACAGAACAATGGAAGAAATTAAGAAAAAGCAGTGCAAGCGCATATAGTTACAACTTCCACAGAATATTTTCTAGACTGTCAGAAATTTGAATGTCAAGGACCTGCTGAATTGCTGGCCATTATAGAAATTCTTCTTCCACTGATTTTTCTAGCCTATATTTGAACCGATACTGACTTGTAGCACCACAATATCCTATGGCAAGCAGTTCTACAGGTCATCTAGATGTTACATGAAGAAATACCTTCTCTGGTTTGCTATGAAACCTGCCACTAGATATTTCATTGAATATCCCCTAGTTCTTTTGCTAAGTCAGTGAGCAGTTGTGCCTCCTTTACATCCTCTGCCACTCATGACTTTAAAGACTTCTATCATGGTCTCTCTTGTTCTGCCCTCCTTCATCCCACTAAGGATCCTTGTTCCCCTGCAGTGCAGTCCACAGTTACTTTCTTCCTACCAAAAAACTCACTTGACAGTTTCCAGTCCAGGCTGAAGAGAGAGCAAGATCAGGCATGTGGAGAAGCACTTCAGTCAGGAGGATGCTGGGGAAGGAGCTGACCTACATCTGCATGAATCTTCCTTCACACTCAGGGGAGCAACAAGCACTTTCACCCACCTGACCTGGGTTAGACATTCTTCCAGATGAGATCAACTGCCTTTAGAAGCAATTCTTATAAATAACTGCTTATTAATGTCTGCTTCAGAGGTGGCTGTTTACAATGTAAATGGATGCTCTGATCAAATGAGTCCAGTCAAAGCAACTGTTTCTGACAAAGTCAGAGAGCAATGTTTTAAAAAAAAAAAAAGTTTCCATCTTTCTTTCTTTTTCTCCTTCCCCTGTCCCCAGATAGAAAAAACCCCTGGGTATAGGGCCAAAGCCAAAGCTTCATATCTGAGCCCCAAAGATATTTAATTTGAAATGAAGAATGTTTGACTTTGCTTTATGCAGAGATGCTGTCCTGGTTTCATTTGCATGCTTTTGCTTGAAAAATCTGTCCAAAGTGTGCTCGTTAATTTCTATTTAAGGATTTCTTTATATGTTGTCAAATAAATCCCAAGAAATCTTCTTCTCAACATGTACAGGAAGTATTTTCATGTTTATACGTATGCATTTCCTTTAGAAACCACACTAGAACGATTACAGATGGAGTAACTGTAAGCAGAACAGCTCAGAGATAATTTATAACTCCCTTCAGCAAAGAAGTAGGGCTCAATGCTGCAAAATTATCTGTGCAGTTAGAACTGGCTTGTTTTTCTTTGAAAAAACTGCTTGTTTATTCCAAGCCACCAGCTCTCCAAGACACTATTTGAGAAACTTTACGTGAGTTTATGAATTTCTGTAATGAAGCAGCACAATTGTTTTCAGCACTCCAGATAGAAGAATAAGTCTATATATTACTAGGACACAGCAATATTTAGGAACAGATGTGATTACCCTTTCATTGGAAGAAAATTGGATTCAGGAAGCTATTGTCTTTTTCCATCATATGCAACCTCATAAAAGTAACCCAGAATAAGGGTGTAATTTCTCTCTCCACTCAAAGGCATGGAGGGACAGTCCACCTCAGGCCACAGAAGTATTTCCTACATCTTGGTCAGCCTTGTACTGCTGTACCTATAGTTGCACATCATGATTTTGTACAGGCAAAACATATTTATTTTTTCAATTGGTCCTTCATTTTTTTTCAAAATGAGCATTTTCTGGATGAGCATATGCTTTCTTAGGGTGTACCTGTCTGCAGGTCACCAGTACTGAAGACACTGAAGTGTCTTTTTATACTTTGTGTAACAAATGGTTGTGTGTTGTCTTGAGCGCAGAAACTGTGAGAGAGCATTCCTCTTTTGATGGACTTTTTAATTACTAAACTGCATCTCTTTCTAACCTTATCTCCTCTTACGATTACACTGTGTATCCCACTCAAGAGTTAACAAGACAGAAACCTGGAAATATGTCACATGAAACAGCCAAATTACTTAACAGGACTTGTTATCTCCTAAAAGTGTGCTTGCCTTACAGACATTGCTGGAAAGGCTTCTGTCTGTAATTATTTAAAAAGCTATTAATGTTAAGAAATTACATCTGTAAAGCACTCATCATCCAGAAACTCCCACAAACTTCTGCCTATCTCCTAAATTTGGTAGATGAATACCCACTGAATCCTGTTCTTTCTAAAGCTGAGTGTCTGTCACAGAGTTAATTTAAAGCAGACCTCGCTTTCCCCACTGCTATTAATATAGAGGACCAAAACCACAAGTGCTGTGCAATTTGGAATTGACCGCAGTGGACAGTCCTGTGTCCATAAAGAGTCCCAAGGGATTCTTGGGGAGAGCACAACTGCTCTAAGGGAGCCATTAAAGTGAATTGAAATCAGACTGAAAGTCTGTAGGTCACGAGGAGCCATTAATAACTGCAGAAAGACAGATCACTCAATTATTGTCACACCCTCAGCCAAACAGGGGCAGCTGGGTGCCTCCCTGAGAGAACACAGCCACCCACTGAGCCACCAGCTGCTGCTGCTCCTGCCTGCCCAACTGATGGCTGATTGTCCTGTGGCATCTGCATGGTTTTGTGGCTGGGAAAGCTTCAGCAGAGAAGCCTGGGGTAGGAGAGACCAGGATGTGTGAGGAGTTCCTCCTCTGCTTGGCAAAGGCCAGGGCCATGCTGCGCAAGAGGATGCAATGAGGAGACACCAGATGCGGCAGTGCCGGAGCTGCGGCAGGACCACCCCTGGGGGAGCAGCTCTGCAGCAGGGCAGGGCTTCCAGTGCAGGCCAACTCTGTGGCTATAAAGCCACAACACAGCTAACTGCTGCTGGGACTCTGCCTCTCACACCCTGCTGCCTCTCACTGTTTGAGCAACTCCTGCCTGAGTGAATTCTCACCTCCCCCATCTGTTGTTGCACAGTGTAACTTATGAAAAGTCATGAGTGTAACTATGACTTGAGCCTGACCTGGAAAATTCACACACAGCTCAGCTTAACACCCATATATTCTTGGCAACTGGGATTTAAGTTGTCATTGACTTTTACTACACTGATATGCATCCTTGGAATTACACTGAAGCCTTTGACTTATATTTTGATGCCCGAAAAACATCAGCTGTCAGATGGTAATGAATCAATCCTGTTAGGAAAAAAAGTACTGAAGAAAGAAACACTGCTAATTTATAACCACTGTTTTCTCCTACATTGTAACACACACAATTAGTGAAACCAAAAATATCTGGACGATTTAAATTACACATCCCCATTTCATGTCTTCTTTTTAACCTAATTATGAACTATTGCAAATCTTTAATGAATTGTCATGTACTAGAAAAGTTCCAGTATGTGGGCTGCAAAAAAATACAGTTCTTGTATTTAAAATAAAAATCTAGTGGGGAAAATAGATGACCATGTATATTTTAGTTCTACTTGTATCCCTTTCTTTCTTGCCCCTGATTCTTCTTCCTCTTCTCTGACTCCTGTTTTACGTGCTTTTCCTCTTGCAGGCTTTATCAGACTGTTTTCCACTTGGGATGGTCAGGGGTCCTCTGCCTGGACTCAGCTGGATGTCCTGAGAAGGACTTGGAGGATTAGCCAGGGGGGCTATTAATTTGTGGTATTGGCTCGTTTTGAATTATCTTCATGGTTACTATTCACTGCAAAAGGATGTTTGTGATCTAGCAGCCCAGTAACAATGTTATGCATACAAACTGCCACACAAAACCTGCTGCCTGGTGAACACCTGAATTGTGGGATTTTTGTGGAAAATGTCTTTAAAGCACAATTTTCCTCCAAGTTGTCTTCTACTCTGACATGTACAGGCCCTAAACTGGCTCTGTAGTTGGAAATCACAGGTCCCAAAGCACCTCTGAAAAATAAGAACTCTTGTGTATGGTTTGTTGGTCTCTGGGCTGATACTTCAGTCTGTTTAACTAGCATGAGTCTAAGGGTCCTTCCCTCTGTCTATAGCCAAATAGATTACCTTCCACACATGCAGAATAACACAATAACATGAAGAATGGCTCTTCCAACCTTACCAAAGAATATTCTTCCTCTGCTCAGAGGAATCATCCATCAGAAATGAAGATCTAACTCTGCACTTCTCAAATAAGTCTCCAATTGCTTTGAGAAAGGGAAAGCAAACAAAAGCATTGACTGTTTAATTACAGGCTACTTAGTTGAGGTCATGTCTACAGAGGGAATATATCTGCATTTTTTAAAAAAGCAACTTATTAACCATTGTGGATAAATATATATGTTAGATAAGATCTATTGAAGCGATTTTATAAAGCACATAAAGATGTAAATCCCACTTTGAAGAGAGATTTACGGCTTTACATTTTATCCCCACTGGCAGCATGACCGGAGATGAAACTTCCATTGATTGGCTTCAATGAAAGTTAAAAATAAACAGAATGAAATCCCCTGGCTGTCTAAGAGCACAATAGAACTGCTACTGCTCTGGAGAACAAATGTCTAACTGGGGTTATCTTTTGCACCTGTACACTGGCAATTTTTCCAAATTGGATGAACATTTCCATGCCACTGCTGTGACAGTTTAAATTGCTGTGGAAAATTAACCTTCATCCATGGTGTGTTTGAGCAGCCAGTAGGAAAAAGCAATACCAGGTTGGGAAAGTGGAAAAAACAATCCTCAGGTTACTATGGTTCACTGCAGGGGAGCCACATTACTGGCATGCCAAAATCTCCTACAGATACCTCCACAAACTGAGGGGGGAGAAGTATTGGAAAAACACTTGCAGCAGGGAGATCCATATTCCTAAGAGACTCTGCTGTGATTAAGGTATGCAGCTGGATCCCCATGTCCTGGAGCATAAGTCGGTCAGGTCCTCCTACCACCTGGGGTCCAGGCCATTCCCCTGCCCAGCCCCAGCTGGTTCCCTCATGCCATAACACAATCTGTCCATGGAGCCAAGCCATGTACATTCATGCAGTGTCAAACTTCGGTCAAAGGTCACAGTAGGAGGACCTCTCACCTAACAGGGACAGCAGGAAAATCCTGTTCACAGTTTGCAATGGGAAGATGTCTGTAAGTTCCAGATGGCACACTTGCAAAAAGGATGACTTAAGCCACTTACATTTGAGTGACAAAAATCAGATTATCTGGTACCCAATAACAGGTTAGTTACAGTTCCAATCTAGGAACATTATTTATAAGAACCAGTTTGACTGGGGAGAACTAACTGGAAATTTTTGTGCTGGGAACACCAGAGTAAACACATAGCATGAAGAAATTCAGATTATTATGTGTGTTTGTGTGTGTGTCTATATATATACATATATAAATATATATATATATATATAAGGAATACCAAATTTTAAGACAAATTCCTTCCATAAACAAAGAAGTATCCAGATCTGGGGCCTGCAACATATGAAGGACATGGACTTGTTGAAGCAAGTCTAGAGGAGGGCCACAAAGATGATCAGAGGGCTGGAACACCTCTGCTGTGTCAATGTGGAGAAGAGAAGGCTCCAGGGGGACCTTATAGCACCTTCCAGTATATAAAAGGCATCTACAAGAAAGCTGGAGACGGACTTTTTACAAGAGTATGTAGTGACAGGACAAGGGGGAATGGCTTTAAATTGAAAGAGGACAGGTTTAGATTACAGACATCAGAAAGAAATTCTTTACTGTGAGCTTGGTGAGACAGTGGAACAGGTTGCCTAGAGAAGCTGTGGACACTCCATCCCTGGAAGTGTTTAAGGCCAGGTTGGTTGGGGCTTGGAGCAACCTGGTCTACTGGAAGGTGCCCCTGCCCGTGGCAGGGGCATTGGAACGAAATGATCTTGAAGGGCCCTTCCAACCCAAACCATTCTGTGATTCTATGATTCTATGATATTTAAAACTTTTACTTTAAGTTGTAGCAATTATGCTCAGTCTCATATTTAAGCTTAGATTTTCACTTGTATTTGTACAGATTCTTTTAGCTAATGCTGCTGATAAATACATATAAAAAAATATCCCTGAAGATGAGAACATACCCAGCAGATATGACCTATTGCAATTCAGTTAGCAGGTTAGATTCTACAAATGGCATATTTATTTCAAAGAAGAGGGCAGAGATTGACTCACATTTTTAAAGAAACCTGTAGTTTATGATTTAAAGTCATGTTGGCATGAAGAAGCCCTGCTGAGAGAAGTTTCCCAGGATTCATAAAAATGAAAAAACCCATCATTTTAATAGAAAAGTAGACTTGAATGTTAGGGGAATATTATACATTTCAACAGACAGCAGTGACCTATCACAGCATTTCAAAATTTCATAAGGTTTTCTCAAGAGTCCTAAACTCTCAAAGGTTCTTGGCACTCAACTTTCAAAGTCTTATTCTTCCACTCTTCATTTTGAAACAATTTTTAATCCAATTGTATTAAGATGACTTTTTCACAGTCATGTGAAGAGAGATTTTTTTTCTGTTTCTTAATGTAGACAGAGAAAAAAATTAATCTTGTTGAGTCTGTGATTTTGGGGGGTGAAGGAAGAAAATCTTCTGATTCACAGTGGAGAGGGATGAGGATTATCCCTACATACTGTTGTTCCTTGCTGAAGCTCAGCAAAGAGCAGAAGAAAGAAAGGCTGCTCAGGAACACATCAGCTCCTCCATCACAGAGCACTGGGCTGGTGAGTGTCCGTGGAGCTTGTCAGGGAAGGATGTGCAAGAGATGGACACAGACTGCGTCACCTGGAGATGAAGGAGCTCATCCTGGCTAGAAAGGAGGAGTCAGACATGCATTTGAATAAAGCTTGTCTCCACCTCCAATAAATAATTCAAAGCCCAGGCTGTTAATGACTCTTCTGCCTCCCTGGCTGGACCTGAGAAACTCTTCCCAGCAGCATTGCTCCTTAGTCTTTCTGTAGTCACAAACAAGAGGTTTTGGGTGATATTCTTGGTTACCTGCTAAATTCCCAAACAGCTCTTTCTACAGGACCTGATCTAATGTCATCTTATTGAACTGAGAAAGATACATCATACCTGAAAGCAATAGATTCTGACCTTTTTCAAATTAAGGAGGTGTAAATACTGGGGAAGGAAAAAGAGTCCAATGGTCAAGGCACTAGCTAGGAATGCACAGCTTTCTCAAAACCTGCTTCCCTGTAGCTGTCTTGTAAGATCATGATAAGCAAAATTAAATTAAACACTCAATGCAACAATATGTCATCTGTGAAAGGGATAAAAGGGCTACCTTTCCTCACAGAAACACTCACAAGTGCTTTAAAGATGAGAAGGCAGCTCAGAGCACTTTGGTAATCACTAAATACAAAAGTAATGAGAAGAGTTTTGGTAACCAGGCATCTCTAAAAAACAGTCTTTTGGTTTATAAAGGCAGCATTGAAGCAGATGGTTTTAATGTAACTTTTAGAAAATAAGTGCAGTTTCCCAGATAATCCAGCTGACACTCTTGCACTACTGAGCCTGCCAGTTCTGTGGGTTATATAGTTACCAATGTTTGAAGCTGAGTTACAACTGCACAAAGGCTGAATTAAAGAGCTATCAAAATTATTTCACATAAAACTCCTGGTTTTATTCAAAGTAAATTCCAGTAAAGAAAGTAATAATACATCTTATCCTTCAGTAAACGGTATTTTTATACTTAAATGTCCTGGTTGCCAGCTCTGATTGCGGTCTGTAAAACTTCTTACATTTTTCTTAAAGCTTCAGGTATTGAAGACAAATAACTATGCAGGAGTTACAACTTTCATATAAAAGCAGTGATAGTTTTCTAAGTCCTTGCAGCTGCACAGGAATCACTCATTCCAACAGTTTACAGTTGATGGTCTAATATCAGTTTGTGGAGACCACCCACAATTAGGAAAACCCGAGGAAGGCAATCCTGAGATTTTACCCTTCCAAAGGACCAAGTTCATGCTGCCCTCATTCTGTTATGTAAGCGATGTAAAGACCCTTTTTCCATGAGCCAGTGGAGTCACCCCGGGGACTGATCTGGGACAGTGCCATCAGTGTGTAGCTAGGGTGGAACTGAGCGGCTCCATGGTGATACCACTGCAAACAGAACTGGCTCTTTTCTAGAGACTCTTTCTTCCTGTATTCCCTCAGTGCCTTCTGCAAAAAGCAAGACATTGCTTAGCAGTCATGTCCTGCACATAGGCATATCAGCACTAAATTACTGTGAAGTGAACTGATGCCTTCCATTCTTTGAGATTAAAATTTGCTTAATAATTTCTTTCATGCCGTTCTTTGTTTCATGCTGTCTCCTTACCATACAAACCCCATCATGTGCTGGGAAATGAATCACTGAACTTTTGTTGCCTTTTAGCTCCTCTCTGTGAGTTTGTCAAGCACTACACCAGATGTTGAGCATCCTAAATCACAGTATCTACAGAAAATTCCAAGTTTCAAAGCAGGTGCAGACCATGGCACCCTTGAATCCTAATCATTTCCCCCACTGTCCAGATCATCACATAGCTGGAGAGATCAGAACTGACAGTCATTCCTGGGGCCACAAGATAAACTGTGGTTTATGATTAACACAGATTCTGTAACCGATTATGTGCATAAAACAAACTCGGCATTTTAGCACTAGATGTGATTTGCAACCATTTCACGCCAGTCTGTTGAATCTCAAGTCCAAGCATACCAATGGATGCGGACTCTTGAAGGAATTAAGGCGGTTAACTAAAGAGTCAGAAATTAATAAAAAATAAAGCCATTAAATGCATAACATTAGACAGATGTTTGCAATTTAACATCCTTACCGCAGTGTCGTTGGTGGTAATGTACACCAACACATCTGAGTTGTTTCTGCCATTAATGTATCGGTAACAGTTCCACACACAGCTTATCAAGTAACCCTGCAAAGAAAAGGGATTTATTATTCTGTGAAGAAAATAAACCATAGACTTTTCTCTTAGAGCATTTCCATTCTTTAGAAATACAAATATCAGCTTGGTAGATGCATGGGACAATCGCTTTTCTGGTTGCAGTGACTGAGAATGTGGAGGGGCTCTGTGAGTAATTAAACACTGTTCCTTATACTGATAGAACTGGAGTTCTTCAGTCTTGAGAACAGAAGACTCTGGGGAGACTTTACTGTGGCCTTTCAATATATAAAGGGAGCTTATAAGAAAGATGATGGATTTAGACAGGACATAAGGAAGAAAGTTTTTACGTGAGACACTTTTTTGGTGAGACACTGGAACAGCTTGCCCAGAGAAACTGCAGATGCTCCATCCCTGGAAGTGTTCAAGGTCAGGTTGGATGAGGCTGTCTCTGCTTAGGACAAGGGGGAGTTGGACTAGATGAACTACAAGTTACCTTCCAATCTAAACCATTCTGTGATTATACAGTTCTGTGATTGCGGATACTTGTGTTGCCCTACGAGACACTCCATTTAGGCAGAGTCAATCTAGACCTATCTGAATGACATCTGCTATTCCAGATGTTTAATATTACAGCATACTTAATACAGACTATGTTTTGAAAAGAAACAGTTTATTTGTGCTTGACTATGGCTAAAGTAACATAATTTTGTGTATATAACCTCCATTTTACTTAAATAAGCAGGTCACATATGCTGACTGTTTCTTAGACTTCTCTATAGAGATACAGAGAGGGATGAGTTCAGTCAGACACCTCGTTACTGTGCATGGGATACTGCATATCTGCAGAGGTGAGTTTTACGACATATAATGAAGGTACAGTTTAGACTGTGACAAAAAAAAAGAAGGTGCTACAGATGTAGAATGTCTCAGGGACAGCAACAAAAAGTAAACAGAAACCATTTTTGGATTACTCCACAGTAAGGATGTTTAAATATCATCAAATGGGGGTTTAGTAGTTTTAGAAAGTGGAAGCAAACCCCAGCATAAAGAGCTCAACCATGTTGGGGACTGAAGAATAATCAAATTACAGGAAACCTTCCTTGTCCTGTGAGTTGAAAGCCTGGATAATGACTGTGTGATGATACTATATATCATCTGCATTATTTCAATACTCTGTTTCACTTAAACTGATATTAAATCTATGTATTCCATGTGATTGGAATGTTCTGGAGTCTTATTGACATCTGAAATTATTTCTGACCTTTTAAACATTATTAGAAATATTTTTTTCAGTGCAAAGCAAAAAAACCTGTTATTGCAGCAACAAACCTACTGCAAGATCACTTAACTTCACTGCTTTTGTTCTTGGAGCTCACTATGCTCTGGGTAGGGCTCCTGTTGTTTCCACCTTTTTTTTTTTTAACTGGTTGGGCAAAGGGCTCACATCCATCATCTCCTTCACCACCATGAAAAATTTGGGCAGCAGAGATGAGTAAAGTGACTGGAAGGAAGATAGAAAGCAGAAAGGCACGCAGGAGCAGGAGTCAGACTGGTAGCATGCTAGTAACAAGGCTGGTGGGCTAAGCAGTTTCCTCTGGAGCTTTTTGTGCTTCCCATGTAATCACACACGACAGTGATGTGGAGAACTATGTGTTTTGATAGTGCCCAATTTATATTTTCACTTAGTAGGTTCTGCACAGCAATTCTTTCACTAAACTAGCACATGTAAATTAAACTGCCCATGCTGACTTCATTTGCATGTGTGTCTCACTGAGTGAGTCATATTTTTGTGACTCAACTTGCACTGATGACCTTCCAAAAGCCTCTTATCCCTTTGAGCATTGTACTCCCTCCCTCTCCAGAGCTGACACACATGAGCTGTGTTTTTAAGGATGCCACATGACTCACTATGGCTTGCTTGAGATCAGGAAGAGTTTTTTCCACCAGGGCAGAGCTGGCTAAAATCTGCTAAATCTGCTTCCTCCTTTTTTACAGCACCTTACAGACTCTGGATGACTTGGTGGCATTGTAGACTTTGACAATACTTTTGACCACCAAACTGGGAGAGCAAAAGGTTTCTGGAGTGAGCTAAGTCCCAAGGGAATATTAGACAGGCTCTGCAGCCCGAGCTGTGTGCTACGCAAACCTGAACCAAACTACTGAAACAAGTAAAGGCACATACATGAAGAACTGGATCTTTTCCAGATTTAAGTAAAATGTCATTGTTAATGATAAGTGGTAATAAATAGTTCAGTGCTCAGTGCTCAGATAGTTTCAATGCTCAGATACTATAGGCTGAGAATGGCATAAGAGCCAACACAGAACAAAGATTGAATATAGTACACTTCTGTGGGGACACAGCCTCTCTATACAAAACCCTTTACATTAAGCCTACCTATTTGCAAACCTATTTCTATACTCCTTCTGTCAAAATCCAAACTGAGGGAAGCCCTCTTTCAGGTAATACAATCCTATCTGAGAGAAGCCAGCGGTAGATTAATTTTTGAATGCTCCCATTCAAAAATTGTGGTGAATAAACACATTTAACCCCACAATTAACCCCTCTGAACCCTAGCTCTAATCAGCCCTGCTCCTGGGTGCATGGGCTGTTTCTCGGTGGGTGAGGTCTGGTCCAGACTTTGAATTAAAGAGGTCATCAGCCAGCACACACCAAGTAATTGGCCATGAGACACTGACCCATTTAATGGTGCAGCAGCACTGGAAGAAAACAATTATTAGGAACAAACTTAAATAAAGTTACAGGTTGAAGAAAATGGTTTTCCATGACTCACAATTTACAGGCCAGCAGCATGTGTCCAAAGCACTTGGACAAGGACATGCTCTGAACTGCTGCCACTCCCAACCATGTGAGGGTCAGTGTCTCGTGGCTGATTTTTATTTCAGGAGACCAATGTTCACATTTGAAATTGGCCCTGCATAAAAGGCCTTAAATCCCTCAGCCTAATATCTTAGTGGTACTCTTGCATACCATTGTACAGGTTGCTGACAGACACCTTTTTGGGAGGCAGCCCCAAGCAGCCACCATGTGAACAGATGGGTGCACAAGAAGGGCTGAACGTGGAAACAGGCACTACACCTACTTCTACCAACTTTCAGTCTTCCCCTTTATATGGCAGGAAATTACTTGAGCCCCTATGGAACTGAAACACACAAAACTTTGTAACCCTGCCTCTTGCTGTTGCAATTGCACACTCACTTGCTAAGGAGCACAACAGCAGTAATGTACTACAGCCTTCTGCTCATCAGACACATGCTCGAGCAGCTGACTGACTATCATCTCTGTGCAAATTAAGAGGTTGCTATATTGTGCTGTTTCTTGTAACACAGCAAGGAAAAGTCTGTGCTGATCTGGGTCACAGCAGCCCTCTGGCAGCCCCCTCACTGGCAGCAAGTGCTGGGTGAATGCCACAGACCCGACACAGCCCCCTCAGGTTAGGAGCTGCCTGAACTGCATCCCATTTTATTCCCCAGCTGCTTTGAATTTTCTATTTACAGAGCTGGGATGGGCTTCAGTAACTGGTGAAAATGAGATAAAGATTTATACAAAAAATGAAATTTATATGAAGATTTCAGAGGGATGCTAATGGCAGACTAGTTGAACACGTGTATTTCCCATGTTGGTACCAGAGAAGGACAAACAATGGGTTGCTGCACTGATGAAATTGGCAATTAAATTCATCTTCTCAGCACACCAGAATGCGTCTTATGAATATAAAAAACCTGTACAAGAGCCACTGCTTAGAAGAGCGAAGAAGTGCTGTGATTGGAAAGAATTAATGACACTGAAGCAAACCATTGCCCTGCAACACTTTAAATGGCACCTTATAGGGGCCATGACTTCACCTCACAGTCGCACATACTGGATTTATGGAATTTAAAGCAGATGACCCCTACTTTAGAAATGCTTCTCCCGTAACTACCTTGCCACCAGCAACCCCAGTGCTGGGACCAGTCCTAGGTTTTTTTGGAACAGATAGCAACCTCGTGGCTCCTTGTTGGCTGTTACTGGGAGTGTGGATCAGAGCTTGGCTGTCGGGGCTGTGTTCATGGTCCCACGAACACAGGAAGGTAGCAGATACCGAAGCGATGTGTTGCAGGTCAGGGTTTCCCCTGCCAGAAGTCATCTCCCTGGGCTGAGATACCAAATCTCCCAGGAGAGCACAGAACTTCATTCTATATAACCTTTTCCCATCTGCTGAAGACACCAGGACATGCAGAGTGGTCTCGTATACAGGCTTAACACCTTGTATATGTATCTTACAGGCATATTTATGGAGACCAGGGTTAATACTGAGTTTGCTGAAGACCAGCCTGTCTCACTGAACTAGAATACCTTTTGGCTGCCTCATTGGCAACTACCTCTTCCTACCTACTTTTCAGAAAGAGAAAGGCCAGAGAAGAAAAGAAGAGACCATACTCTGACGCTGTAGAGTGCTCAAGGAAGTCTGGGGGAAAGATTTATTCTGGTTGTGTTTGTGGTCACCTGAGCTCATTTGGGCCTGGGGGGCTTCCCCATGGTGGAGAGATTGAAATCTCAACCATTCTGTCTCAGCAGCTGAGACTGGCCAGAGGAAACCCAGGCCATGTTGTCCAAACCAGCTGCAGAGGAGGACATGATTCAAAAGCCACTGTATTGGCTATGTGCCATTTGAAGTCCTGTGTACATACATAAAATACATTTGTGCTGCTGGATGTCCTTCCTCGGCCAGATAGGAAACACCTATGTTTCGTGGCATGCAACTCTGGTTCAGTTTCTAGACAAAGACAGTGAATGGAATAACGCATTTTGGTCTACTCTGAAAAGGATTTCATGTGAAACTGCCTGAAATATCCCTTAACTGCTTCAGATCCAAGCAAATCCTAAGCACTAAAAAGACAAGTGCTTGTGTGTGGTTAGCTAGCTCGCTTTCTTACCACCATCTCTCATCCCCATTGCCTTTTCATAATCCCATGACTGCAAAACACAAACCTAACATCTAACACTGCAAAATCTTGCTCTCTGCTCAGTAAAGTTTTCTTATGTGTGTAGCTTCACTGAAAACAAAAGTGTCATAATGCCAAATGTTTCTGAGGAATTATGTGATTCTGGTTCATATTTCCCACAGCTGAATGCAGCTTTCCCTACTATAGCTTTTCCTAGGTCACAATGTTTTGGTTCCTCTCCCTATTTCTAGCTGAGCTCCAGAGGGAGAGGGAGCTCAGGCATATTTTTTATGCACAGTACCTTTTCAGTTTCAGTACATAAACATGGTACCATCTGTTAAGTCTATCAGTGATAAACTGTGAAGCATCTGTGTGTGTCCAGCTTTCTTTTCATGGAGCAGATTCCATAAATCTGCATAACAGCTCTTCTGGAAACATAAGAAATTCAAATGAAAATGCTAACTGGAATTTAGCATGTGTTTCTGTGTGAGTCATATTTTTTGTGACTAATTTATATGATAATATGTTGCTAGAACATTATATGAGCCACATACACTCTTGGAAAAAACACGTGTTAGCCACTTCAAAACCAAATGAGTCTTTTGCACAATTAATTTCTTACATTTCTTTTCTCTGTAGTAAATATTTTTGCCATTCCAATTTTAGTTGCCTATTTTTTATAAGCTTAATGTAATATATTCTTAATTACATATTTCTTAAAGGTGCAAATAAAATCAACACATGGCTGAGAACGTATAAGGCCAGAAGACTAAACTGTATTGCTAAATCACAGAAGAAAAGTGAGTAACACTTCCAACAGCATCTTAATATACCCTCTCTGTTGGATTTTTTCCCCAATTTTGAAGTAGCTTCACTAACCTAATCTATCTCTTTAGCCACAATAACTTCCCCTGCTCATGTTGTCAAATGTGTTGTCTGGAACCAACATCCCTGGTGTCACTGTGACTCTCTGGAATTTCTCTAATTTAATGCTTAATTGCTATGCAGAAAAAGAGCAAGACTAAAGAGAAATACAAGAGTGGCAGCCCTGTGCCATGAGAAGCTTGCAGAAGGGTGCAAGAAGAGGGCAAACACACAAGCATGCTTTGCAAGAGGTCCAAGGCTCAGGACACTAACTTGGAGCCACAGGTGGTTGCTTTTTCTACACTGATTTTTCTGATCTTATTCTGAGCTCCTTTGGGACTTCTAACCCACATAGCCAGTGGGGGCCAACCTCGCTGGACCATGAGCCCAGGTGTGGTGGTTTCACATGGGCCCTTTCCAGCTCCGCTACATCTCCCCTTCGATGATGCTACATCTCCCCTTTGCCTGGTACCTGCCACCTCCAGCCCTCTCACCCACAAGGTTTGCTAACAGCAAATAATTCCTCACTCCCTGTGCCCTTCTGCTGCCTGGTTTGACAGTTCTTTACATTGTTCCTCCCAGGAGGGATTCCTTGGATCTATTTACCCACTTTACAAAATATTTTCTGAGATAGGACACCAGAAGGGAATGTTCGCTTCCAGAGCTGGTAAGCATCAAAACAGGAAATTATACAATTTATATTTTTGTTTTTTCTATTCCTTTCTCAATATTCTTAGCATTTGATTTACTTGTTTGACCAGAAATAAGCTTATTTAGGTCTCTGTATTACTGCGACAAGACCACTTTTTCAAGTGGTCATGCTTATTTCAGAGTCTACTGCAGAGTCTGTGACACAAGAGTATCACTCCTCTGTGCCCACTACCTAGAATTTGTCACCACTGAGTTTCTCTGCCATTTCATTGTGTAGTCACTCCATGACATGAGACCCTTCTGCAAAGATTTCTTGGCTGATTGTTTACCCTATTTTAAATGACATGGTGAAAACAATGTTGTTGTTAGATTTCCTTCCCCTTCCCACATCTTTTATGAATGCATCAAGTGGCATGGGTCTCAATGTTGGGAAGACTAATCATTTATCATTATTCTCTATTTTCTAGCTACAGTCTGTGAGATGACCTTTCCTCTTCTCCCTCCATATCTAAAGGGTGCTTTTTAAAACTTTTGATGAGAGGCTCTGCCAAACGCCTTTTGAAAAACCAAGAGGCCTGTATCAACAGGTCCTCCCTTGTCCACTGGATGACCCACTCCTTCAAAGGATTTATAAGGCACGAGTCCCTCCTACAAGCATCACACTTCCCTATTGTGGCCTGTATGTTCTTGTGCTGTGTATAAGATTTTCCGCTTTTCTTCCACGATGTCTATCACTGTTTTGTATACCTGTCTGACTGCCTGGGCTGTAGGTCCCTGGATGTTTCTAAAGACAGACCTCCCAGCAAGGGACATTGCACCCATTACCAGAAACAGACTTTGTATACAGTAATGCACTTACCTTAAAAGCCAAAATGATACTTATGAAAAGGAGGATAATCACAACCAGACACGTCGGATTCACAGACATAATCTCTTCCTTGTAGGGAAAATTGTTGGGCTGCATAAGCAAAAATAAGCAAAACACTGTGAGTTAATCTCACGAGTCATTTAAGAGCCATTCAATTAGTGCACTCTATAATTAACAGCTTACAAAGCTTTCTATGATCCGCTAAATTGGGAGCTCTGCACCAACAACCAGTTTCAGTAAGTTTGTCTGAAACAGGCATTGTGAAGACTCAGCTGTCAAAGGTTCCCTGGAGGTCTGAGGGATTTGGTTTTTGCTTTGGATATGGTGTGGGCTCTCTTTTCGTCAGTGCTCACTGGGTTTGTATCTGACACAAACAAGCAGAGAACTGGGAGCTTTGCAGCAGGAAACCTGCCATCTTGGGAAACAGCAGGCAAGTCCTGTACTTACTGAGTAATCATTATAATGGCACTGGTTGCCAAAGACCAGTGGCAGCTCCCTCCAGAAAGTCAAAGCAGGAAAAACTGGACACCATAATCCTTTCGTCTAAATAGCTGAAGTCATTTCAAAACACATTGAGTCTATTCTGTTCCATCTCATTTTGGCTAAATTTGGACTACTTCTCTAGGAGTACTTGTTAATGCTGCTGTCTGAGTGCATGTCCCATGGAGGCACCGGTCCTCCAGGGGAGCCACATCATGATTTCAAATTGACATGTGCTCCAGGTCCTTCTGCTACCTCATACATGAAATGGAGGTGACAAAATTAATCTTCTTGTTTAGCACATGTTCTACTGATTTACAGTTATGAAACACTTTAGGATCACTGGCTGAAAAACTGCCTCTAAAAATATTTTATCGTATTTATTGCTTAAAGAAAACACACCCTTTAAAACGAATGTTCCAAATAGTTTTGAAATACTGCAAGGCACAAGTTCCTGTTTCAGTTAGAATAAACCATTGTTCACAGACAGAGCTGTTCTCCACAATAGATAGCTCCACTGCAACAGTAGCTCATTATAACTGAATGCAATATTTCTTTCCACACACAACTCTCTTTTCCCTTACAGGTCTAATTACTTAACCAGGCCAGCTCTGCATCCTTGTCAGGACAATTAACTAGACCGAGCTATAACTGTATTCTTGGCAATGATGGTGTAAATCCAGAGTAACCCCTTAATAACCCTTATTCCAGCACTCAGCCCAGTGCATCAGAAAATTATCTTTTTTTTTTTTTTTTTGGACAGCTGCTACTGAGAATAGCTCTTTATTTAGCACTTCCATGAACTGTTCAGAGTGGTTAACATCAACAGCAGCTGTAACAGTTTGCAGATAAATGTTACATAAGCACATTTTCCGCTTCTTGACAGCAATGTTTCTGTTCTTGTACTGAATTTCATGGTTAAAGTTTTTATCACATTATCTTCTTTGTTGATAACACTAGAGAACACTAGCTTTTGTAGGACACTAGCTTGCTATAATTCAATAAGTTGCTGCTTTTTTTCCCCCAGAAAGTTATCCTAAATATAGTGAATGCAGTCATGCAGAGACCAAGAAGTAAGCGTATACGCCAAAAAGCAAAGCTCCAACCTCCCTTCCTGCTTGCGAGAGGGAGGCCATGAAAGAAAGTTAGAAAGTCCAGTCAGTCAAGGACAATTACAGTAAAACTGCCCCCAAATTATTTTCTCAGTATTGACCTACCATTAAAAAACTCATCAAACTAGTTTGTGAATATAATAAAAAATTCCTAGTAAGACTTTGGTCTTCCTACACAATGATTTTTGGGAACCAGTCACCACTTGAAGACTGGATGACCGCATGCTGGTGTCTTGGCCATAATCTACTGGCCTGTTTCCAGACATCAACTCAAATGGGATTTGCATGGGGGCAAGAGGAGGGCAGAAAAATGACGAAGAAAGTTTCCACTACATTGAAAAGCAGGAACATCTGCTAGAGCCATGAACTGCAGTGAAGTCTGGGAAAAGGACATGCTACTGAGCAATGCCTGGCCCTCCCTTACATCGGTGTCATTGTTTCAGGTGAAAAAAACTCAGTAATTCAGCAAAGGCACGACAGCACATGAGGAACAAATTCTGCAGTTTGCCCCCTTCAGGATCAGCTTTCTGGGTCTCTGTCCGAAGAGATGCAAGGTGTAAGCAAGCCCCAGATGGGTGGTGGGTGCTGTGCCCATGTGGTGGTCACCCCCATCAATCTTCCCACCTGCAAGATCTTGATGCAGGGTGTGAAAACTGAAGCTGGTCCCTCCTGGAGCTTCCAGGCTTTCTATTTGGGAGACAAGACTTTCAGGGCATCTATGAACAGCCCAGGGGCATTGGGTCAGCATGGAAGAAATGCCCTTTTGTCTTTATTTGCTAACTGGGCTGGGCCAGTCTATGAGCAGTCTGATCTTGACTCACAACTACAAACCCCTTCAGTGCTACAGTAAACCAATTTATAAAACCTGCAGCTTTTGGCAAAGAAGCAGGAAAGATGGTAAGAGGCATCTTGACTGGCTCCAGGCTCGCCTGCATCAGGGATCACCCCAGAAGTGGTGCCATCAGGTGGCCCCTGGGGTCCTCCCAGAGCAGCAGCCATTCCCGAAGTCTCATTAATTCCCATGGAAAACAACATGTATCAACAGTATCAACATGTATCAACAGTAGTTCAGATGAATCAAAGACCCATTGCGCTCCACTGACTGCAGTGATGAGCTTAAACACTGATATGGGTGCATGAGGGGGCACAAGAAATTCTGCTCCTGTGCTAGGGGTTTGCTCTCCTGTGGGGAGACCAGCAGTTGAAATCCTGCTACTTGAAAGGTTCCAGATACTGGGCTCTGTGCTGCAACTTCTGAAAAAAATCAGTGTCAAATGCTGTGTAAGGTTTGACAGAGCTGAGATTGAAATACATCTGGGTGGGGAAAATCAAGTCTCTGTCACTGGAAGTACAGAAGTGATTTTGCAGCACAACATGATGAAATTTGCTATACAAACAAAATTGTAGTTGTAGTGTTGAACTGGCCTGCTAAAGTCACAATTAAAGTGTCATTTATAACCTTGCAGCAGACGTGGAGAGGGCCACGTGCATAATAATATACCTGGTACACTTTTTAAAAAAATTACTGCTTATATATCAAAGTTCTATTACACACTTAAAAAGAATCTAAAACTTGCAAAGAAAGTACATTTCTACTGCATTGATACTGTACAAATGTGCAAGAAGAATAAAATGAAAAAGGCTAAGCCATTTTTCATTCCCTCAGCCTTTTTGCATAACCTTTTACGTCTTCCTTCCTCCTGGACCATAAAAAATCCACTTTAAAATATGGTGTGGATTCTTATCCCAAGTTGCAATCCTCCAAGTATCAGGATCTTACAGAATTGAAAGAAAACAGTAATGTATCAGTAGAATTGTTAAAGCTCTGCTATGAAGTTAGTACTACTTCTTTGGAATTATAAAATGGCATTAAAAATGTCAGAAAGGATATTCCTCTTTTAAGCTTTAGTTTATAGGAAAAATTTCTTTAGGTTTAATCTCTTTCATCTTCTCTAGATGTTTCCCCTAGGATTTAAAAGCATGATGATACCACACGAATTGTTAGGCAGCAGCATTGCAGGCAGTCCCATGGTAAAGCTATTTAATATAATCTGCAATTTTGTTTAGATGAACTGTCATAGTCCTGTACTTCAATAAAAAAAAAAAGTCTGAATAACACAATTGCAGACTAGCCTGTTTTGCACCTCTGCTTCAATCCAGTTTATATACTGTTATAAGATGACAGAGAATGAAGTGTTTCATTTGAAGGTTTTAAAAAGCCCATATATCAAAGATTTAGTGGGGTTAAAGGAAAGAAATGTGCTTTAGGTCAAACTGCTTTAGACCTCTACTGCTCCAAGAACGAAAATGATTTTTATTTTGCACATGTTGGATTCACTGTATGTAAAAGTTTTTGGTTTTTAAGTGACAATGATAATGACCAAGATGTCCAACATAATTCTTCAAAACTTTTATCATGCAGTCATTGTAAAACATATAAAATGCAAGATTTGTAAGATTGACTTATTTTACACGACCCTTTATGCTGAGATGCTCTTGCTCTCTATGGGAATTAAGTGGGACAGCTGTGTGCAACTGGGTATCAAAAGGCAACAAAAAGTTTCCAAAGACACTTGTTCCTCTGAAAGAAGCAGCCAGTGTAGAGTTACCAAACATCCTGTCACCACAACTGCAACATTTTCAGCTAGGGCTCTGTCCAGCTTATTGATTATGTGCTAATCATCTTGCTAAAAGTACATGGAGGGTTTCACAGTAGCTTGTAACTCATCACTGACAGACTGCAATCTGGCAGATGTGAACCACAATAAATAGATAACGATCTCATATACTAGTGAAGGGAAGTAGAAATCATTAAAGACACAGTGGTTTCACCTTAGAGCAAGAAAAAATATTCCTCTGAGACTGCCAAATGTATTCCATTACCTCATGCACACCTTCGTCCAGATATTCAATAATGGATTTGAGGAATGATTGGGATTTTTTATTTCCCTTATGGAATTGTGTGCCCTAAAATATCATTCCCCAAATGTAAAGCAGTTTTAGAGCAACAGAAACTGTAAGAATGCCAGGAAGAAACACAATCCTTGCTTCCTGCCTACCCTGGCAGATCACTGCAAAGGGGGCAAAGGGCAAGATGACTCTAGGGCTTATTTATAAATCATCAGGAAGGATTACACCCAACTGGATGACTCTGGTCTCACCTACGGAGACAAGGTATTAACCACAAGTCTTATTCTAAACACAGTGTTTGAGATGACAAACCATGAATATTATTCAAAGGTAAGGAAACAAGTCCTGTATTTGAGCACTAGCACTGCATTGATGGCACTATTACTGAAAATTTGACAAGCTTGCATTTAGTTCCATGCGTCTGAGTATCGGGTAACAGTGGATGGGACCTTCACCTCTCATCTTTGTTTTTGCCGGCTCAGACAGAGTGTATTTACTCTGAACCAAATGTAACAACCTTTGCCAACTGATGTAGCCCTTCCAAGAAAGGATACAAGGGGTTCCTGTTGAGTCATTTGCACTCAGGACCACAGCTAAGACATAGGAGATGTAATCAGCTTCAAAACAGATGCAGAACAGCTTCAAAACTTTGTTGAACAGGTGACATTAACTGTACAAAATTCATCACAGGTCTTTGGTAGTTTTTTCCCATCACTAACCTCCAATATGAATGGTAAAATACAAACTAATCCTTCTTTCTAAATGAACTTAACTTGGACTAGCTTTTAGCTGCTAGCTGCTCATTATGCCTCACATCTAATTTAAATAGACTTTTAATACCTCATTATTTTGCATATAAAAACTCTAACAGCACTACCTCTTGGTCTTCTTTCTCAGTAAATGAAGCAGGAAAAGCTGATTGTCTCTCATCATACTACAATATATCCAGATTCTACATAGTTTTTTTCTCTAACTTCTAAGCATTGTTTTTTACAGGCTCCATAAATAGACAGAGAAAATCTCTGTCACCAGACGAGAAGGGAAGTCTTCTCTCCATTACTATTAATTCCTCTTTTTTTCTGTCCACACACCCCAATAGCAACTTTTGCAAACAGCAAAACAACTTGGAGGCTGTAGTTTTGGCACTTAGTTCCCTAGGCTGCTTACAGGGTCACTGCATCCCAGGCACAGTTGTCATACTGTATGGTCATCTATATTCTTCATGCTTTTGCATTTCTTTGCATTTATCTATGTGGCACACATCAATGGCTGAACTCAGGTTCTCAGTCAGTGTACCTCACTGGTTTTTATTAGAAGTGAATTTGCTGGGAAAAGCCACAAGTACTGCCACTGAGAAATGCAGAGATGAGCCCACTCCGGGCAATGCAGGGTAGGGTCTTTCAGAGAATGACACAGAACAGCCAAATTAGACTCCTGCTCACAACCTCCCACCAAAGAACTTCATCCCTCTAGACAATGAGCCTTGAGAAGCTCTCCCAAGGCTAACATTAGCCTTTACGAAGGACCATTTGGGTACCAACATTATTAATGGAAGCCGGGATGAACATGAAATCTACTGCTGATTCCTGGAGACCTTCCTCTACACAAAATAGAAACTCACTGGCAGATGGCTGGCTTGACCACAACCTTTTGCAGTCTGCCAGCTAACCTCTCCTAATCCATGTGATACATCCTTTATTGATCTAGGGCTTCATTGTTGCTCTGAGCATCATGCTGCGAAGTCAAACATCTCATGAAAGTCCATTATGTCCCTGCCTGTCTTTATTGACGAAGTCAGTAATCCTGTCAGCAAAGGAAAATGAGTTTGCCTGCAGGACTGATTTTCCATGAAACTGTGCTGGTAGTCATTAATCATTTTCCTCTGATCTAATCCTTTATCAATTGACTCCCCTCTCAGCCCCAGCCCTTCTGTTATGATTCTGCTTGGTAGCAATGTCAGGCTAATCAGCCTATAATTATCCTGGAAATCCCCCTTGCCCTTTTGAGCACTGACAGTTTAGCACTCCTGAAGTCCTGCAGCATTTCATTACCAGTACAAAAAATGATTTACAGCAGCAAGACAAAGATGTGTGCAACCAGAGATTTTAACACTCCAGAGAAGCAATACAGATCAGACAGTGCTCTGCTGCACTGTACCCAACCCCTTCCAAGGCCTGCTCCTTCTATTTCTGATACAGAAAAGCCTATTATTGTTTAAACAGTGGTGTTTTAGCAGACACTTTCAGAGAATCAGCTGCTCTTTGCCCTCCAGATGCAGCACCAGATTTTCAGCAGAAGAGCAGAGGCTTTTAAGAGCACAGCTCCCAGCCTGCTCCTGTCCCTCTCACGGTCTTGCCCAGTGACCAAGACTGAGTGAAATCTGGTTATGATTCATGCTCTGGGAAGGCAGGGGGAGTTTCTGCAGCCACATAGATGCTTGTGCTGCCACAAGGGCAGGGCTGGCCCCGATGCAGCAGCGAGGGACTGGGTAAGGGATGGGCAGGAAGGCTCTAGCACTGGCAATGCCAGCTTAATCACTCACTAAACTATGACTGCAATTTGCTTTTTTCCACTCTGAGAACCCTTTGATTTATTCCTCAGCTTCTCTTCCACCGTACCATCAGCTGTGAAGGTAGGTGGTTGTTAAATAAGATGAAGGATAACAGATATGTTTCCTCTTCCTGAAGATTTGTTTGGCTACTTATCTGCCTGCTGTTTCTCATTGCCTGTTATTTATACTGGCTGGAGCTAGCTTTCCATCCACACAACAAAGTTCACAGCCAAGCTAATCTGTATTTGGGTTCTCAAGGCAGATTTTCAGAGACAGTTGCAGCACTGGCTTCTCCAGAGCTCTGCAACTCCACATGAACCCTGCTGGACGTAGCACGTGGTTCTGTGATGAGACAGAGGCTGGTGGTCTCCTCTTTACTTGAGGGTGTTGCAATCATATTTTGTACACTTATGCAACACCGGCTGTGGATGTTTGGCCACAGCAGACAATGGCAAGAAGAGAGCCTAAGACAGAATTCAAAATATTTTCCAGCAAAACCACATACACACGCAATCAAACTCTTGCCTAATGAAATGTGTTAAAGCTACCAAATAAATTAAAAGGAGCAACAAAACATTCCTGAAATAGCACCAAAAATAAGGCACTGGATATGAACACAGTAACTCCAAATGCAAAAGTAATTACTTATATGAGTCTCATTCTAAATGAAATGGTGCTGAGCTTCCATGACATTACAAAACTCTAGAACTTTGCAAAAATATTGTAGTAAACTACCAATGTAACCTTGCAAAGATGTTGAATTCAGATCGGCAAAGACTGAGAGAATTTCTCAAGGACTGCATGGGAAGTTAACACGCTGGAAATACAGAACAAATAGACACAGGTTTTTTTCCCCCAAAACCCCAAAGGCTTGTGAACATCAAGTGATTTACCAGCTGATGGAGGTAGTCCTGAATTGTGCTGGGATAGACGAGTACACTGATGGCAACCAACGTGTTGAGAGCAAAGTCAAAGATCTGATAACAGAAGAAAGGGATGATCCAAGCTGCATGTTGCTAAAAAGGAAATAAATTAGAAACTTATCAGCCACAAGTTAAAATAGAAGGATATATGTCTTTCTAAAATCTAAGGAATATTTCACATTACACAGTATTAAATCAGCTAAAAGAAATATGATATTCAGCCTAAAGTGCTGGCCAAGGCAGTTTGGCTGCTGAACTGCAGTGCAGCTCCCACAACTCATTACACTAGGATATTTAGAAACCACATGATACTTTTCCCTCCTAATTAATAGGATTAATGTTGGGACAAACTACAGGCTTGGGAGGTGAATGGGAAAAAATTCCCTTAACTTTGATAGGTACAAGATTCAGTTCTCTGAATTCACCATTTGCCCAGAGCTTATTTGAAGCTGCAGACAGTCAACACAACTGGGCAGTTCTGCTGTCTGCAGCAGGGGGCCCTGGGGTACCACTGATCAAAGCAATCAGTTCTGCTGCCTCTTCCACTTCTCCTTTTTTCCCCCGCTCTCAGTTTTCAGCTAAACAACTAAAGAAGCAATTGTTAGAAAGCATTTTTATTAATCTTGTTTCTATGGAGTTGTGTAGTTCACTTGATTCATGTCTTCAGCAAATATAATTACCTTATATGCGCCATATGTAGCCATCGCACAGATGATAATCATAAGAAGAGAAATTGCAGTGGCAATGCACATATCTGGAAAAGAGACACATCAAAATGATTGCAGGTAAATTCAGAGCTTGGTTCAGTTATTTTGTCATCTACCTTTTGCAGAGCATCTCAAAGGGCAGGGTGGGAAATGGGTGGAGATGGGGTCAGGTGCGTCATTCAGCCATTGCTGGAGGAAATCTCTAACTTTCAATGGGAACCTCCCAGATATGAGAAGCACAGACAGTGCTTCTGCAAGCCTGCAGCCTTATACTGTGCAAGCCACTGCAGCCTCAATGAGGCTGTGGAGATGAATGGTCTGATTTTACTGAGGATTTTTAAAACTCAGGAGCAGTCTTGACAAGAAGACTATTTGCAGGTGCTGATGACATCTACAGTCAGAGAGTGTCTGCTTTACTGCACTACAGATTGTTTCTGCACCAACAGCTGCTGTATACCATTGCTCACATATCTCTCTTCTGGAAAAGGATCAAAACTGGCAGGTAAAGGCATCTTAGAGCAGAAGTCACATCTTGAAAAATTTCATTTCAACCAAGAATACTACAGAGGTGCATTTATTAATGAAGATGTGTCACTGTAAGGGAAGGTGAAGCAATAAAGGAAGGAAAATATTCTTTAAGATTTTGATTGGGGTAATTACAGAACTCCTATCTTTTTCTTTCATTGCTGATCAGCTTTCAATTAACTTTTCCTTAAATTTAAGAAGTTCCTAAGCCACGGACAGTAGGAAGGAGATCCTGTGGGAAAAAATTACATATGCTTGGTCTTTTCATATGCACTTCCCTGGATATCATTACAGGTTATCAGAATTTCTGAACCCAACTTTATAGTGAGTTTGGGAGTGCAATGGCACATTGTGCCTACTTTTTCAAGGCTAAGCCAGTGCACAAAGAGGAGAGAGGACATGAAGTACACAGGACATGACTTAAGAGATTCTGTGTCTGTTGGTATCTCTGAGGTACTTGCTGTTCACATTGCTGTCACCAGGTACATTTAAACTACATGCCTTGATGAGGCACTTGGTGGACCTGAGACACACAAATACATGACAGCATTCAGGCTGTTCACTACTCTGACTTTTGAGGCAGTCAAAGTGTAAAGACAACTCCAAAGTGTAAAGATTACTTCATTTCAGCACAGATTTGCTGCAACATCTAATTCCACCACACCGACAAGGAGCATCCCACAGCATGGGCCAGTTTTCTCCAACTCCCTGGATGAATCAAAATCAGGCTCTGGAGAGGTGCCTTGGAGCCTTCATCAAAGTACCGGAAAGGTCCTGACCAGGTAGCTGTGGGCAGGTCTCACCTACCACCACCAGGTAGCAGCACAGGCTCACCTGGGTCATGGCTGAAGAGGAAGGACAGACCCTAAGTCTTAGTGTCATTATTTCCAGCCTACCAGTATGATCATCCATGTAGAAGACAACGGACCCAGTCCTTGATCCTCCCATGCCTGAGGGAAAAGAAACTTTGCCCTAGCGCAGAGCTCTGACAACACTAATCCAGATTTATGATGGCCCTTGATGCAGAGCAGAACGTGAGACTTGTAAAGCTTGTGGAAAAATTAGCAAGAGGAGACTTGCTGGCTAGTGAGGGCATCTCCAGATGGTGATTATGTTCTCTGGGCTACAGGCTCCTTGGGCACTGTACCTGCCAATGGCAGGATTAAGGACTTCAGAACCCAGGCCTCTCCTTTTCCAGGGCACTACATATGTCCTGGGTTTCAGGACTCTTGTTCTCTCCTCTTTCCCCCAGATTTCGTCCTTGTGATTGCATGGGGATTCAAATGCCACAGAAGAAGTTCTATTGCAAAGTACTTCCAAATTTAATGCATTAAATTTAATAGATAAAGTGTCCTTTCCTGACACTTACAGAAGACTGTAGTCTCAAGTCTGATGAGGCCCTTGAGTGCAGACGTCCTTACTCACAGTGTAAATGTTTGAATCTTTGTCTTATTGTCCAAATAAGTAGGTCTCACCAGGAGAGGGGCCAGCACTCAGCACTGAGTTTACCTGCACCCTGGTGCTCACTGCTTCCTTCACACTGGCTTTCTGCAGCTCAGCTCGTGGGTGTTATGAAAGGCCGTCGGGAGGCAGCTGGGCCTCCTGCTCATAATTCAGGAGGATATGACATCTCGGTGCATCCCAAACTGTTCTTCAGATGCACCTCCCTCTCCTCTTAGACTGTGTGGAGAATCCAGACATCCAGTGCAGGTGTCTGAGCTGCATTGCTTTGACCAGTCTCTAGACTTTTAGGAGCTCTAAAGGCTGTGCTGTGCCTGTTAGGGGTTATCTGAATTCTGGCCTCAAGAGCAAGATGCATCCACAAAATAAAACTCTACTTCTTCAGACACTTCTAGCTGTGTGAGACACTTCTAGTTGTGTGGCCATTTACTCTGGCTACCCACATACATCCTGTGAAATCCAAATTATTTTGAATAGACCAGGTACAATTGAGGTAATGAAAGAAAAGGCGAGAAGTGGAAATGGCTGCCTGTAGCCCCTAAACTCAACTGAACCTCTTGTAAAAAAGTCTCTTGGATCAATACTTTTATTCTGACCACCAGTATGGAGGCACTGCTTATGTATTTATTCTATCTGCTCTTAATCCCAACCACCTGTATCCAAGGGGAAGTTGCTGTCATTGTCACTTGCAGCAGATGCAGCAGTCACAGGCTCCACTTTGCTGGTGACCACGGCAGAACTGGTTCAGCGCCAGAGCCTAGCAAACTGCGCTGAATTTCACATTGAAGCTCGTCTGAGGCACTCATGCTCCCTGTCTCCAGTGTCTCCCTAGCTATGCTCCACCATGCCAAGTCCTAGTTGGCTCAAGCTAGTTCTTTCTCATTTAAGGCTTCATTGGTTTTTTTGAGCTGTGTCAGCTTCAATTAATCAGAATGAAACTAGATATGTAGCACATTAAATGAGAAACTAACAGGGGTGTGGGATTTTTTTTCCCCAGCCATGCTGTGCCTTCCGTGACATTCATGGCTAGAAGGGTTGTACTTGGACCACTGAAGGGGTTATACAGCCTATTGCCTTAGATGGCTTTTTGAGTTTTCTCCTTGAGTTTAAAGAAATTTGATTTTTATTTTTGTCTTATTCATTGCAGTGAGATTCTACCTTCCCGTCACTTTGGGGAGAAGATTTTGCGGGGGACTAGGCAGAGCTTCTGCCATGGGGTACTCGTGTGCATGGCAAGCTGCATCTGGAGCTCCCACAAATCCTTCTCAAAAGTATTTCCTTGCCTTCCCCTCTCCCCTTGCAAAGGAGGCTGATGGTGGGTGCTGCAGGGACAGGAAGGACAGCTAGTGAGGACAGTTCCTGAGCCAAGACTTGTGTGTGTGATGAAGATCTCAAATACTTCAGCTCATCACCTGCCCCCGCCCTGGAGTTAATCACTGGCTCACAGCTCTGACAGCAGGGGCCAGAAAGCTGCTGATCAGCAGCCTGTGATCCTTCGGCAGTTTCACCCACTCTCCCAGCCTTATTTATGCAACAGCCTCCTTGCTGCCAGCTAAGGATTACTGCCTTGCTCTCTTCTCCAGGCTGCTTGTGCAAGCTGGGTGCCACTGCTGCCAGCTGCTGTGCAGCCTCCTGGGTCACAACCTGCGCAGCACTGGCATTTTCTCTCTGGCAAAGGAAGGAGGCCAATGAGGAGAAAAGAGTTTTCTGCACCTTTGAGTCCAGCACAATTTCTCCAGAAGATAAGGCTGGGGGGAAGATACTGCTCTAAACATGCTAAGCTGTGCAGGGATCTAGTTTTTTTCCCCCTTCCCTGTAACATGGGGCTCATACTACATGGGTGGTGTTGATGGATTGGGGCAGGAACGTACCTACTCTACTACTTCCACTTATCACCCCAGCAGAAGTCCAAGCTTTTGTCTGTAGGTTTCTTTATTAAAATTTTTCTATTTGAATTAATATTTTTAAGTCCTGGGTGCACGTTATGTTAGGCAGAGAGATCATCATACTATCCTGCCCTGAGGTTTCTGCTTGTCCCATCTGCCTGTCCCACGGCAGGGACACAGGAAGATTTTGGCCTGAGTTGCTGACACTGGTGTCAGTTTCTGTAGGGCACACAGTCCTTGTTGTCATAGGGCTTATGAAGTATCACACACATCTTAGACACTGTGAAGGCAGTAGGTAAAACCAAGCAATACTCAATGCTGGTCTGGGCTGTTGACATTTCAGGATGATGGTCTGTGTGTCTGAAGAAGCTGAGCAGAAGGCTCAGATGAATCCCCTTGGGAAGTCAAAATTAATTATAGGGCTTTTCCATCTCCTGCTCAGAGATTATTAGTCTTTTAACAGCAGCAGTATTACACTGAGCAGCTCATGTTTCTAATTTTTTCTAGTCCAGCTTCTAGTTCATAAACTCCCTCAGGCCCTAATAAGAAGAAGAAAGATGAGTCTAAATGGGCCCAGCTGAATATCCAGTACACAAGGAAGCCCAGCATTTTGCCCAGCTCCCAGATGTACATGTTGGAGAGCCAGCCAAACCACACACACTGGTGTCTTCCAGTACCTCCATCTGCCACACAGTAAGTCTTGGCAGACTTTTTTCTCTTTTGTTTCCTTTTCTAGAATACAAGGGAAAAGCAATAGCCTAGAGCTTTTTCTAAGTGTTCAGGTAAATCCTTTCTCTATCTAATCAAACAGGCAGTTTGGAGCTTCTGGTAATGCCCTGGGAACCACACTTAATCCTGAAATTAAGGCTGAGCAGCCCTTTGCAGAACTGGTGATGCACTGGCATTTTCAGGTAGTTTGCAGAAGGCTGGCTGTGGCTTTGCAGGTGGCAGGAATTTTTTCCCACTGCTGGCACAGAAAATTAAAAATTCTCCATAAACCAGACACAGCCAGAAATAAATCTGAATACAAATACTGGGGAAATCCTGGTTTCTTGGAAGTCAAGGGAAACTTGTCATTAACTTCATTTTACTACTGTGACTCCTCTGACAAGTTTATTTCCAGATGATATTTTCAGTTCTTTTATGAGGGAGTCTCTTAGAGGAGGGACGGGAAGGGAGTGACATATTTTACATGCAAACTCTGTGTCTGCATTTTTTTTGTTGTTTCCTATTGAAAGGAGCATCAATAGTAATGAGAATCCTTGGTTATCAGTGTTTTCATTATTATAATTTGTCAACAGAAATACATATAGATAACAACTTTGGGACCTTCTTTAAGATAAAAAATTATGCTTCTTCCTGTATTTCGTACACATGGTTTCAGCACATGCAGCTAACCTGAGAAACATTTCTTCAAAAAAGACAAATAAAAGCAGGAAAAGAGAAGAGTATGTCAAGTATGTGGAAGTTTGTCTAATGATTTATCTCATAATAAAACATTTCTTCGGATTTGAACAAATATAGTCATCCTTAAGGAAAAGAAGAAAGAAATTATCTCCTGCCCGCTATTTCCAATAACTATAAAAGCCGGTAGCTTGATTCAGCTGCCTTTACTTGGTAAGGCATTAAACTGGAGGGAGTCAAAGAATAAAAGGAGACATTAATTCAAATGTTCATTCGTAATTTAACTGCCTGTGAAATGTTCCTTTTACCGAATGGAAATGAGGTCACTTGGCCCACAAGTCATCCTTTTACAGTCTTGCAGTGTTCACTTCAGAAGCCTTGATAAAAATACACAGAAAATACAATTTTCAAGTGTAGATGGAAATCCCCAATGTACTTGATCTGACAGCTATTGCATTACAAAACAGAATTACAATTTTAAAGCCTTGGGCACTGGCAGGCCTCTGATGTCAGCTATATAAAACCACACTGACAGACAGTCATTACCAAGGTTAATCTCTGAGAATTAGGACAAGGCAGTCAGTTTTAATATGTCAGAATCAGCTAGGAGCCCATCTGTACCTACTGTGGTCCTTACTTTCTTAAATCCAGTTATATAAAAAGATTTTTAGTCAGAAGTTGTAGGTGGTTTTTCATTGAAGATACAATAAATTAGCAATCACCCCTTATCATTAATTTAAAGTAGATGCTCAAGGTATATTTGCATTAAAGACCTTGTGGAAATAAGCATTCCTTAAATGATACCCAGCAGCCCTGACACACCATAGGACAATATTTGTCTTACATGTGGAGCTATTGATTCTCCTACTGGCATTTTTATTGACTTCAGTAGGAAAGAGGAAAGGACTTAGAGCCTATTGCTGTGGATGAGTGGGATTCTGAACACAATGACACCAGTGCGACTAGCAATAGATCTTCTTCCAGATTACCAGGAGAAATGTTGAATGTAACCATCTTGTTAGCAGAAACAAAAATAAACAGACATTTTTATCAAAGTCACTTTGAGGGAAAACTTTTCTAGATATAAATTAAACAGTTAAAACAAATCAATAAACATTACCATTAATTTGAAACAGTCATAGAAGAAAGAAACATTTGCAAAGGACAGGAGGTTTTGTAGGAGACAAATGGCCTGTCTCACTCTTTCCCGAAAGCATATTGGAGATTTTCTGTGAATTCTGAGATTCTCTCACCTTTTGGTGAGAGAATGAAGTGCCCTGTGTTATTGCTAATATGCCTATGACTATACAGTTGGTATTTATGCTTGTATCTACTAGAACAGGTTTGTGCAACTCATGCCATGTGCCCACGAGGGAGTGCATATATACATACAACACGAATGAATGCACTCAGACAGTTCTATAAATAGCAGTATGGGTTCTTAAGTATGTGCAGGCACAATGGGACATGGTGCTGGGAGGTGCAGAGGCCCCCTATCTCCTCGTGTCTTGTAAAATTCCCCCTCAGGCTTTCAGCACCATGCTTAGGAATACATTTCCATGACAAGGGCTGGCTCTGCCCCTGCCAAGCCAGGACACAGTAGAGTAGACAGATTGATTACTAATAGGTGGCAGATAAAGTTACTACTAGGAAACCAGTTTGAACTGTGCCATGAATACACCCTTCACAATAAAACTGCATCTGTAAGATACCAAGGTGAAGCAATAATTAAAAGGACAGTGATTACTGAAACAATAGGGCAATTACATAAGTGCTGGAGTATTTAGGTACTTTGTACTTACTGGCATCATCCATAAATTCAAATTCACCCCCTAATTCAGCACTGGTTAGGTGGTACTGGTCAGGATCAGTCAGGGCGCTCAGCAGAATCAGCAAGACCACCGAATTGATAATCTACAGAGAGTAAAAACAGAAAAGGCTCAGGCTGTGAAAGTAATCCATGAAAAACCTCTGGCCAGCACATATCCACTATGGTCCATGTCAACTATGACAGAGAGTGTTTTCCAACTGTACAATTGTCGTATTTAATTAACACCGCAATTAGTTTATCTAGATTGGTGTCAACAGGGCCTATTTCCTCCCCAAGTGGCAGCATGAAAATTAAACAAAATGTGCAATAACTCTTTTCATTCCAACTCTATCCCATACCATCAGAAAAGTTACTGCTGTTCTTTCAGACTATAAAACATGTTAGTACATCCACCATTTTGTTCTACTGCAAAAACTAAAATCAGTTGAAACCAGTCATTTTGAGAATATTACAAATGGGTGCTGTAGTCAAGGACTATTAGCATGGCAGAACTGGAAATGGGGACAGGCCCTGTGAAATTGTTAGATGATCAAAGAGGAGCTGGATTGCTGGAAAAGGCTGTATTTTAAGAGGCCATGAGTGATGAGCTGATTTACGTGAGCTGCTAAATGAGGAGGCCCGGGGGGATTGGAGGACGTGGCAATGGGAGCCCAGTGTCTGATGTTCACATTCCTGTGTCATATGGCACAGAGAGACATTCACATCCACCAAGGCCTTGGCTATGAAATGAAATTAGTGCATTAAATGCTAAGAATATAGTACCAAGTGATTCAGTAGAAGCAGATTGTCAAATATCAGCACGAGCAGATCGGAGAGGTAGCCAAGAGCTGTACTTTAACACAAATCTGAACAAAATGCTCATATCACTTCCAAGTGAAGAGGGCTAATTGCAGAAAAGAAGATTGTTCAGCATGAAATAATACAGTCAGGCTAAGAGCTTATACTAAAGAACTAGGAAGATAACTGGTGAACAAGAAAATGGAGAGAAGAAAGCTGATAATGAAATATGCCGGGAAAGATAGATTTTTGTTGCTTTGGTTCTCACTTTGAAGTCATCCTAACCTGATCACAGCTTACTAACAGCAAAAAAAAGGTGTAGGAACAGAGGCTATTGTAAGACATAATAGGCTAGAGATTTTCTTGGGTAAGATAAAAGCTTTTTGATAGGCAAATTCCATCAAATCTAGCTGATACAGGATCTGTTAGCAGTTTGAAAAACTGTTGAGAATAGACTGAGTTCACAAGACAAGCAAAGAGTAAGCACAGTTTATGCCTTTTAAAAGCAAGAAGGCTATGTAATGAATTTCTAGCTAGATTGTGAGATTTAAAAACAAAATAAACCCAAGAACAGACAATCAAGCATTCTCCCCATTAGCACTTCAAATTTGCACAACCATAAGCACCAATCACGATGGGCTTCTCGAGGACAAACTGTAATTCATTCATCTTATTTTCCTTTTCTGACAGCCTAAGAGGCCTCACAGACAGGGCAAAAGCAGTAGGATATCATCTCTTTGCATCCTAGCACACCTTTTGACATTATCAGATTCTCATAAAAGAGCACAGAAAAACTCGTTTGTTTGAACACGCAGGAAGATGAGCTGGATAGCTGTACTGAAAAACAGTTGTCAAGGATGCACAGCCAGCACAGAGGATATATTGATTAGGGTTTTCTGGTGTCACCGAAAAACTTGGTATTTCAAGTCACTTGTGACTTGTACCTTTCTTTAATTTGCAGACAATGCCAAACTGTAGGCACTTGAGGAGGTAAGATTAAAATGATTTTGACCAACTAGAGCAGAATTCAGACAACAGAGCCCAATTCCATACCAACAAGCATAGAGCACCACATTTGTCACTGAAAATAACCAAGTAGGTGACAGTTCTTCAGAAAGGAGTCTGAGTATGACAGTGAATGAGCCAAACATGACTCAGTGGCATCCCATAAACTCATCTTTGTGGTTACATGGTGGTGGACAGTACTGCAGAAACCTGGGTAGTAGATGCACAAGCCATCTTCCCACTCGCCCTCCTGCAGAAAGGGTCCAGTTCAAAGCCCTTTAAAACACACAAAGAAAAACCCTGGGGAGGATCCTGCAACAGAACAGAGGGCAATCAGACATCTGGAAAGTCAGACTGACTGCAAAAAAACTTGGGATGCTTAGCAAGGAAAAGGTAGAGGGAGATGATCTCAGCTTTTTATATGAGCAGAAAGGCAGGGAAAAGAAGGAGGCAATAGACTTTTCTCCAGATCCACTGGCAGATAAGTAAAGTAACAGACTTAAATGACAGCAAATTGGAATTTCAGTTAGGAAATTAAGTTCAGCATTTTGCTGAACAACAAGAACAATCAGACAACAGAAGAGATATCTGAAGGCGGTTTGAGATCTTCATTACTGCATTTTTACATAGAACAGTTTAATAGTTTTGTGTTGGGAATGCTGTAGCCATGGATGGTCTTGTCTTGGCCTTGAAAACATCAGATAGCTGTCAACATCCAAAGTTACATTCTATAAATCCTACTAGTTTTTAACATGTATAACTCTACACTGCAATCCAGTTCTTGTTTTATACTCCTTTGTTAAAAGCTAGAGGACATAGGCCAGTAATAAAAATGTTACCTAAGAAGAGTACTCAACCAAGCAATCAAGACTATAAAAACTATAAATGTATAGTGTTGTTATTTTAAAGGCATATAGGGTTTTTTGTAGAGTTACAGTCAAGAAGATTCATAAAATACTGACCTAGGCACTCTACTTTCTCCTTAGGTATGTGTCCAGATTCACATTACGTGTTTGTCAGCACTGCCTTTAAATCCCTGTATAAGAGACAGATTGTGTTTGCCTGATCCGAAGTCTGCTGCAGTCAGTAGGAATCTCTCTAACGCTCTTTGGTGCATCACTTTTCCCTTTTATCAGGTTGTTCTCTTGAGATCCTCATAATGGTCTCTGAGCACCTTCCAGCTGTGCTGTCAGCAGTGCAAGCGAAATACACCATGTGTTTGTTTGCTCACCCTCTTTCTCCCAGAAATGTGTGCAGAGTTGGGGGTCTTGTGTTCATTAGGGTTTTGCTTTTGTTTTGAAAGTGATGTGACTGTTGAATTTTGAAAAATGCTTTAATGCATAAATTCAGTGTGCCCAAAAACTTACTGATGTAATATTTTCCAAGGACAGAGAATCGAGGACAAGAGCATAAAGAATGATTCCCTGTTGATAAATGCAGTTGGTATATAAGTTGAAATCTCCATTCTAGGAGAAGCAAGGAAGATTTTTCTGCTCTCTCTGTAGGGTCAAGATTTCCTTCAAGATGTTTTACATTCCTTCAGCAACAAATAGTGTAACAATCAATTAGCAATGCCTAGAAAGCATTTTCATTATGCAAATTTTCAGTAAGGAGCTAAGCCCTATACCTTCCCAAAGAGCCACACTGACCTCCTTTTATGGACGGAGAAACAGAAACATGTCCAGGAACATGCAACAGGGTGGTGTTCAGTACTAAGAACAAAATGCAAGACTTTACACTATCAAGTCAGAACTGTGACCACTGTGTCCTCTGCTACCATAGTGCTACCAGTGCTACCCAGGGTTACAGAAGAGGAGTCCCAGGGGCTCTAACAGGCCTTACTGGCCCTGCACAGCCCCACTTTGGGCCTTCCCCCTTCCCTGCTGATGACCCAAAACCCCATCCAGCTCAACCTTGGGTCATCAGTCCCTGTCCCAGTGGTACCACAGGAGTGCCAGCCACACTTCCTGGATGGACCTTTTGAATGCATATTGAAACTTGTCTCCAGTTGTGTTCCTGGTCTCAGCCCCTTTTGCTCCTGGTTGGCTTCCCTGGTTCATCACCTTTCTTGTTGGGGCTGTTGGTGGACCCCCTGATCAGCCTCAGCCCCCAGTTCTGCTCCTGGGCTCTGTCCCTGCATGATGGTGCTCAGAGTGCCCTAACGAGAGACTGGACAGAGATCTCATGGAATGTCCAAGAAATGTCCAAGAAATACCCAAGAAATACTCTTATCCTGATATAGAAATAGAATAATAATTTAAAAAAATCCCCAAATCTTACTTCTCTGGCAGCCAGATGAAATACATTCACCTTCTCATCAATGAAGAGGAGGAAAACAACTCTGCTTTGTAGAGACCCCAAAATGTATAACAGAAATGGGGAAAGAGGAAATGTTATCTAGGAGATAGGTAGTCTAAATATTGGAACATTAATTGGATTTCCTGCTCTGGGCTTACAAAACATAATTTCAGATTTGAGTAGAAGATATTTTAAACAGCACCAACTGTGTGAGAAACGGTGCATGCAGACATGAGGGAGAAAGGCAGTATGTGCAGAGCCAGGACCAGCACTGCCAACCACTGCTGCTGCTTCCATCTGCACTGTGATAAAGAACCAGCAGCTTATGCACAATGTGAGGCAATTCTGCTGGAAAGAATGTGCAGTGTTTAGGATGCAAGGAAGCAACCTCATATCTTCCACAGACAGCACCCCGCATTTAGAAACTATATAATGCATTAAAATTTCAGACCTCTACCACCAACAAGTGAGAGGTCTTCTTCTCCATGTAATTTGCTCCAGAGATCAGCAGTGAATTGTGGGGACCTGGAAGGTCTCAGGAACCACTGCATCAAAAGGTGATGAGAAAATTAGTACCACTATAATTTCAGACCCTTCACAGAAGTGCAGCTGCATGGTATCTATTCCAGCTTATGTGGAATGTAATTAGTTCCAGCAGCTCCTTAACACAGAACTACTCCTGATTCCTAACTCAAGCAGACAGAGAAGTACAATATAGATAGATGTCTGTAATCATTAAAAGAATTGCCTGGAGTTACAATGGCTTTATTTCTCCCTATCTTTCTCCAGCTTAGAGTCAAGAGTTGAAATAAAATTGCTCTGGTAAAGGAGTTTAGAATAGGAAATATTAAGCTCACTTTAAATCAATACACTGCATTAAAAATACAGCCATTTTTCTATTGAAGTTCACAGGGTCCCTTCTACAAATATTCTACTACACTTGTCCTAAGACTTCCTAATGCAATGAAGAGAGACCCTGTATTTATGGGAAAAAGGAAGGAAGATTCCCTAGCTTTACTTCTATTGAGGGTTCAATTTATAACAGTGTCCATGCATGTAGCAGTCTGAATGTTCTATATGTGGTGAAAGACATACATACAGTTGCAATTCCATGTCTGTTTTCAGCTTCACTGAACTCAAGAGAGATCCACTTAAGCACACCCCTTAAATCTCTGCACTATGGAGAACTATCTCCCTGTCTGCATTCCTCTGTGGTTCCAGAGAGCTGGTTTACTGACAGTGAGCACCCCAGTAATATGTAGGTATAAAAAAATATTATACTTTTAGATAAGGGAAGAAAAATAGAAAACTGCAAAGAAAAACTTTATTTTTATGATCTAGAAATACTAAAAAAATTAGATTTAATGAAAAAATTCTGGGCTGTCCTTCAACTTCCTGTAACCTGTATTAGTGAGTTGTAATACTGTGATTGATGGGGTAGCTAGTTACAGAAAACATCACTGCAGTTTCCTCTGTAGACCCATGTCTGACACAGTATGAGCTACCGATGAAAGAGGAGATGATGTTTCTGACAAAAATGGTCGTGACTGAGCATCAAAGAACAGTAGCTTTCTCCGACTCTTTGAACAGTGAGCCACCTCAGGGTGTCACTGACCAAGGCTACTAAACCTTGGCCAGGTTTTGAACTGGCACACACAATTCCAGCATATTTTTAATACCCACAAAACTGTTGTCCTCTACAGAGATATTATTGAAGCAAATCACCAAGGACACTAATTTTACTAGTAAGAAATCCCAATTGTCTTTAATAAAACTAAGAAAATCTCAAGCAGAACTCCTGTACCCTCTATCTTCAAAAAACTCAAGGCAAGTTTATGACTCTAGGTACTTGTTTTCTATACAAACTATAGAAACAAAACCCCAGTCCTAAACTATTTTTGCTCTTTGAAACTAAACAGAAGAATATTTTCTAGTATTTGGACATTTGAAGTCAGTATTACTATTAGAAAAAGTAAAAATGTATGTAAAATGTCTATTTAAGTACCTCAACATCTTTATTTCTCCCCATCTACCTTTTCCTTCTCACACGGCACGTTCTTTGCATTTTTCTTGATTTTTTTTCTTTTAGCAAAAAAGATGCTAATAAAAGCAAGAACACTTTTGTTCAGCAAGAGCACACAAGAAATCTACAAAGGTTAAAAAAAAAAAAAATCAAGTTCAAGGTTTAATTCCATATCTCAAGGTAGATTTGCACTATCTGAGGTGCCTTTCCCAAAATTCTGTTAGCACTGATGATGAGTTAAGGTTTACGAATCATTGCCCTGTCTAGGCAGATTTTTCTATGTGATTTCTCTCTTCCCCTGTTAGGCAAAGTTCTGTGTTTGTTGGGTGTTTGTTTTGGTTTTTTTTCTGAATTCTGGTGAAAGAAGAAACAGGAGGCAATTTTAGCAATAAAGGTTTTAGAGCTGACCACTGTGGAGAGAGCAGGCAAACAATGCACAAAGGAATGAGGTCCCCTCCATGAGCACAAGTTTCTTTACAAATGTCATGGCAATGATTCAATCACTTTCCCCCTCAGGGCACAGGAGCTACATCTGAGCACATCTCAGCCACTGGCCTGAACTCCAGGAATGGAGCAGCAGGAGAACCCTGGCTGTTAGAGTAGACACCTCTCTCTTTTTTCTACTGTGTAAGCTTTCTGCCTCATGCTAATGAAAATGTTTCAACTTCCCAGTGCTGGGGGACAAGCTACTGGTATGTTAGTGATGCACAAGTTGATATCTGGTCCAAGGAAGGAAACTCAGCCACAGCTACCCAATGAAACCCAGCCACACCCATTCTGAAGGGAAATCGAAAGATGGCTACTTAAACTTGGGTTAAAAGGGGGATCCTTCACTCCTTTAACCAGTGAAGTTCATTATCAGACATTATTACTGAAGTCAAAAGATTGGAGGAATACAGAAAAAGATGAGCTATTTATTCAGGAAATGCAAGTGCTTACAAAACATTTTAAAAACAAAATACAAACCTTCCTGCTTCAGGTCACTGGCCAAGCTTAAAAAAATAGGAGAATAAAAGAAAACGTCCCTGCACAAGTTGTTCTTTCTCCCTTCCCAACTGCACTGCAATAGAGAGAGCATTAGTCAGGTCAGAAGTAGTGATTAGATTTTTATGTTCTTTAGTCTGGAGAAGACAGGGTAGAGTCTGCAATTCTTGTTGCTATTTTTCTATATAACACATGAGAAGTCAAAGAATCATCCATGCAGGCTCAGACTAACATACCACAGAGTGCATATAATACAGAGCTGCATAAAATATTTCAGATTTTATTAATAATGTCTACTTTGATTGCTGACACTAAACATTGAACTTTAAAAGTTATGCTGATTTAATTGATATAGGAAGTACAGCATAATTTACCAGCACTCTTCCATACAAAGGACTTAACTATTGCCTACTGCCAGCCTTTCAACAGTCTTAAACCCCAAACCGCAAGCTGTCTGTTATTAATGAAATATGGCAATGATTAAATTTATTTAAAAAAAAAATAGATGGACAGATTGTGCAGGATGGACACTATTGGTTTCTGCTTCCCTAGAGATAGAGTTTAAATTGTTATGTACTTAATCTTAGTCCTTTTCTGATTTAAGGAAATAGGTTATTTTTACGCAAATTTATTAGTGGATTGTTACTTTTACATTGTATTTAAAGAAAGTTGAACCTCTATCTCAGCAAAGTCCTGAAGATGATTGCTGAGGTCTTCTGCCCAGCAATACCTCCTGGGAAATATTTATGGGGAAATATAACCATACCCATGTTCAAATTACATCATTGCCAGACCAACTCACCATTTCTCCTAAAAGTCACTTGGTTCAGGATGTGGTGGAAAGCTAGCAAAGAGGTGGTATGCAATAATACCTTGCTAGAAAAAAGGTGGTTGTACTGGCCAGTTGGGATTTGTTTGGTTTCTGCATTTGTACTTGACTTCCCAAAATGCATGTTCGAGTCTTGTAGGTGACTGTGAAAGGTTGAGGGGAGACCTGCTAAAGTGTGGCTGCGACATGAGCTGTGGCAGCTCCCACAGGCTTAGACCTTTGTGTGAACTTAGGACAGAGGATGGGCCAGGACACGCAGCTCAAGGCACCTGGCCCTGGCCAGCAGTTGGTGTGTCTCACCCACACCAGCCAACAACACTGTGCTCAGATTCACTACTCTGTGATCACAACAGTCTGTGCTCAGATTCACCTCCAGCCTCTCTGGACATGTGTCACTGCCCTGGTGAGAGGACTGTGCCCCAGCTTCTGATAGCAAGTCACATATGCCCAATTAATTAAAAAAAAACCCCAAACAAAACACCAAAACACAATGAATCTTCAATCAACTATTCTTATGTAGCCACCACAGGCAGTATCTACAAAAGCCATGCAAATCACTCTGCAACCCAAGGCAGGGATTTAGTTACGTAAGGAAGAACTGGAAGGATGGTAGAGTACAGATAATTACTGAAATAATAAAGAACATGATCACATGCATCCAGTCTGTCTGGGCACCGCTCTGTTCCACTGTTGAAAAACGCACCTCTGCAAGGTGAAAATCTCCCACAAGCCTGTGTTTCTGCCAAAAGCATTTGTCCTGTTTAAGCAGCTTAATATATCTCTAGATAGAACAAGACCTTGCTCAGCACATGCCAGCAATGAAAAGAAAAACAGTCACTGCACTCTAAAAAGCTCTTCCAAGACTGGGTACTAGGATGACAGTAGTCAGAGCTGACTGCAGACATCTGAAAAAGCTGACCCACAGGAGGTCCAGGAACAGTGCACTAGGCTCAAATTCATATTATTCCTTCAATGATGCCTCCCCAGCAGAATCACCTCAGATCGACCAGGAGCACGCTCTTGTACCTTGAGCAACAAGTGGGGGTTTTAGAAATTTATTCTCCTGTGTGGAAACTTGGGGCTTTAAACCTCCAGCCCTGCTGGAGAACAGCACAGAAACTCCCCTGCATGTTTTCAAGTCTTGACCATTTCAAATTTCCAGTCAAAGCATAAACCTCACAATAATACCAGAGAAAAAGAAAGCGGTGAAGGAAATTAGTTCCTGGCTATTTTGCAACATCCGTTCTGTATGTCCAGAAATATATAAGAGTAATTGCATTTTCACTGACGTCAGTCTAATCAACGATCAGTTTACGAAGCTATTTAATGTGTTCTCCTCTGGCTCACATATTAACCTTCAACAGAACTTCTAAACACATTTTACTTGATTAATGTAAAAACTCCTCTCCATTCTATAAATATATTCATGATTTTTGCATAAAAGCCGAAATGTAATTATAGCATGCTGGACTCTTAATAGGATTCTTTCCTTCAACAAGCATTTATGTAAACTTTGCTCTGCTCACAACCAGCCATCTGTTTTCTCACTGGAGGGAGACAACTGTTACTTGTAATCCCAGTGAACTTATTATCCAATTCTAGGCCTTAATAAGAAAAAAAGGGTATTTTACAAGGGTTTGCAATTTCTGAATTAATAACTGTATTGATTAGATGAGACAATTGTGTCATTATCTTGTGACAACTGATGCAGATTATCAGCCATCATTGCAATGATTCACATACTCTGTGAAATATCCTACTGTGGTATTTGGGGATATAAGAAAAACTGCCTATGTTAGAGCATTAGAGCTTAAAGACGTTTTCATAAATCCTTGTGTTGTGTTACAGACTAATGTTCAGTAAATGCATGGACTGCCCAAAAGACACTTCAAAAAACTTTTACCCCTCCAATGACTTAAAAAGTTTTTACCACAAAAACACTAACAATGATGTATGACAGAGTCTAGGGAGGACTAACAAAATGCTGTTTCTACTTCTCTCTGCAACAGAGTAAACACATAAACATGGCTACTTTCAATCAGAACAGAAAATACAGTTAACTTAGTATATAATGTACCAATTAATGAGTCCTTTTTTCAGATAAACTTTCTGGCTTGTTCATGAATGGGCTCTGTCACTCAAAAACAAGTGATTAGGGTCTTCACAAGCTATCTTATTGATTGTGTAATTTAAATTCCTCCCACATGTTCCTTTATTGTAATTCATCTGAAGAGGGCCTGAAGCATGATTTGGAGAAAGGTCCTGCGCCGCAGAAACTACAGTGTGCTTGTGTGTAGCAGGGAGGAGTTCTTTAAGGAGTTCCGCTGATGCCATTCCTGAAGCTATTAACTGTTACATTATTTAACACTGTCTCTCTAGAAGAGTTACAATGAGAACCTGGTTATTGAGAAGGTCTTTCAGATAAGATCATTTTGTTCATGCTAATGACCATTATTGGTCTTTATTCTTTGCTCTAACACACCTAAAATGCATAAATGTGCTTTCTGTTTCTTAAGAAGGTACCATACAAGGCCTGATAGATATTTGTGTGCAAAATCAGTCATTTATTTCCCATTGGTCTTGAAGAATAAAATTAAATGGATGCAATCCAGTCCAATCCAGGGTATATCCAAGATATATGCTGAACCTCCTCTGTCTCCAGTCTCAGCTGGATATTCAACATGTACATCAATCATCAGGGAAGCCTTTGAAAAGTAAGATTCATATTTTTCTTTATTCATAATGAATTCCAAGTTTCCACTGTCCTCAAGAGCAAGCACGTGCACCGGAAGAGTCTAATGAGTTACTTAGGAATGTTATTGGTTTTTTTCACAATTTCAGCTTTCATCTTATGAAATGAAGTACAGACAATAGAAAAACTAAGGATCATTTTACAGATATGGTACTTGGGGCATAAACATTTAGTCATTTAAGCCATTTCTACCAGAAGAATCAAGAATCTCATGTCATTTCAGATTATATCATGACCCCTTCACCTGCCAGTGGAGAAATCTCACATGCTGCTGACATTACATCTCCCACCAAGAGTTGGGAATTAGCCATGTCATTGGCACCATCCAGCTCTTCCCTCCGAATATAGAGCACAGGGCTGCGCCGTGGCGGGGCAAGAACCTGGTGAACCCACAACAGGCCCTGTTCTGCCAGGCTTCTTTCCCCAGTGTCACCAGAACTGGGTTGTTCCTGGAAGTGGTAAAGGCAGCACTGCCTGCAGGATAATCTGACCCCACACCCTGGCTATATCACACTGGGACAACAAGGGAAGCAACATCCCTTGCTGACATGAAGGAACTGAGCCTTCCGTGAGCTGGCTACTGTAACCCTTCAAACAGAGATAAAGCTGGAAATCCTTTATTTTTAGTCCATTTCATTCCATATAAAAAAAAAGCAAGCTAATTTTCTAAGTAAAACACAAGGCCTCATACTTGTTTTCATGAAAATTCCCACAATCTGGCATTGGGATAATACACCAGGCTTTCTAATCGTGCCATTTTGCCCTTTTCACTACTTCAGTTCTTTTTTCAGTTTTCTCAATGCCCTGATTCTCAAAGGTTTGGAAATAATTAAGAACTTTATCTTCTCCTAGAATTCCTTTATTTTCCCTGGAAGGGCCTTTACACCCTGGTTCAAGGGACCCTCACTCAACTCCTTATTGATGTGAGTAGTCTCCTACACTGTAAAGGTTGCAGGAGGGCAGACAAAGCAGCTTGCAAGGATCCCAGTGCAGGTATATTTTGTTTACATGAGCAGTCTGTTGATCTCTACCCCCTGCCAAGTAAGCCAAGATTACTGAAATCTTCTAACTGGTATTTAAGTGTGCTGCCATACATGCTGTTTTCATGAGGCTTTAAAAGGGCCAGGAAATAAATGTGTCCCAGTCACAAAATATATACCTTCATTCTCCTTTTGACATCAGATCAAGGGCACACTACTGATCTTGGCAGGGTGTTCAACCTGTAGTTCAATGAGACCATAGCGAGCTGTGCTCTTCTTTTGCTTTACAATATAAGGAAAGCACTACCAGTACATTTTTTCATCCATTAAAATTCAATCCTTTTACTAAAAAATTACTGGGATACAGACAGTAATTACACACGCTTTCAACTGTATATTCAGAAAAATACAGAACTGAAATGTCACAACTAGCAATTCATGCTGAGCTTTCCACAAGTAGCAGCTTAAATATTGAAGCCACCCTGGCTAAAAACTTCAGCTCACTCTATTTATGTTCTTAGTGCACATCCTTCACTGAGAGACACTCAACTCGATAACTTGTGGTTATAAAAGGTTCTCAGCCCTCCACCAGCTTTTATTTTTAGCCTCTCACTGTCAGGGCCTCAGGGAGTGCAGAGGGAGGGCAGCAGCTCCCCACACGTGGCAATGGCACCTGGGGTTCCCAGGGGGACTTTGGGACTACAGGGAGGAGCAGCCTGTGTCCAGGGCACTGCTGCAGTGAGGAAGGTTGCAGGAGGTGCTGGGCACACAGGGCTCAAAAATAAAAGCTCCTTCTTTTAATGTGGCTTTTTTTTTTTTTTTTGACTGATACCTTACATTCTCATCTTCTCCCCACCCAAGTCAATCAGAAATAGTTCCTGTTATCCCAGATGTGTTGGTCAATCCTTGGGGTTTGTAGAAACCCCACTGCCAGGAGAGTGGAAAATCCTTCCATGACACTGTCAGATCCTTGTGTTTTAGATAAGGAAAGTGGAATCCATTTCCTCAGGAAGAAGACATGCAGTGTTTATAAATGCTGTCACTGACTGGAGTGTTAATCTGAGTCACCAGCACTTACTGGGCTACTTGGAACAGACTGAAATGACAGATTTCCCCTGGACTCCAGCAGAGATCAGAACTCATTTCAGTACTGTCCCTGCCCTGATCAGCACAGTGATACAACTGTCTGGGACAAAAGTAAGCTGTTGGAAGTGACTTCCTTGTTTCCCCTTTTTTTTATTAAATACGACAGTTGTAAGACTTGTGCCCCAAAATGTTTCTATGTTATTATTGTGACCTCTGTTTTTGTGTTACAATACAGAGAGGTGTAAAGTCTATTACAGTGGAATACAAACCCAAAGATTAAGAACTAGTTGAACCAAAGTGGTCCTCAGGTTTGAAATAAATATCAGCCCCCATCCAGTCATATTACTGCCATTTAAATCTTCATTAAATCATAATGCTTGTATTTAACATTTGCAACATACCCTGTTAAGCTTTTCTCCCCAAGGCAGCACATTAGTTCCTGAAGTGCAGTTTTTTCTGCAACCCGATTAGATATTCTTTTCAGGAAATTTCCCCTGGCTGCTCCAAACTTTACAAGTTACTTTTCACACTGAAGAACCTCAATACTCTGTCACAGTATGTATATTGCTCTAGATGCCGTACCAATGGCTCTACCAGGCAGAAACTACTGAAACACAATAGCTATAGAAACATTAGCATTCTGAGATCCATTATGTTCTAAATAGAGCAAAGTTAAATATTTATTTCCCAGCTATTGGTACTTTATGAGACCATTGTAAGTGTCCACGGCTGCTCTGCCTGTGTGGGAAAAGCAGTGTTCCTACCTATGTGGAAAGAGCTCTCCACAGCAGCTCTGATGACTCCACCTGCACTCAGCTCCCACTCTCTCCACTATTTGTAGGGTCCCAAGCATTCAATTAAAACATCAAAACTAAAGAGCTAAAGAATCATCTCAGAGAAATTCACTATTTTTTCCACATTTATTCAGGTATGACATTCTGCCTTCTGAAATTATTCTAACATAAAACCATCTCAATATGTGAAAATGCTATTTTAAAAGCCTGCCAAAACTTTTAAGCTACTGTTTTTTCCTCTTTCTGATGCCTCTACTACTGAATCATTGCATTCATGGTCATAGAATCAACAAAACCTACACTTTATAGGTAGTGAGATATGGAAAAGCAACAAGAAAAGCAACTAAGAAAACTATTCTCTAGGAGAGTGTTTTTTCCTACAGTAATTTTCTGTAAAGCCTAATGGTAAACCATATACAGAATACATGTTGGTGTGGTAAAAAATCAGAAGTATTTTTGTTTGAACTTAAGTTGAGGTAATGCTCATAGCTCACATGTGGTTTGGAGTAATGCAACCATCTGAAATGCATGCAGAGAAAAAAAATGCCACCAGGACACCTATTTTTGTGTAAACGACCAATACCACACGGTGCCAAATCATAACTGTTCTTCTGAGACAAAACAGTTCTTTTGAGTATGACTATCATCCAGACCTTTCAACCAGGCCCATTTATTCAAGGACCTACCCCTTCCTTATTGTTTCCTAACTTTGTAAGCTATCAAAAGGTTTAATATTTATTATAAACATGTATCTAAATCTCTATTCTTAATGGTTACATTTAGAAATCTAAATATTTGCAGTAGGGGAGAAAGTGCAGAAACGTGCACCTTGACACATTATCATTTTGAAGTAACTCAGAAATCTGCCCTGAAAAATTTATGAAAGCAAAAGAAGGAAGATGTGTAAATCAGGAAATGCTACCCATTAGAAAATTTAAAAACAGTATTTTACTGCAAAATCTCTGTGTAATTGGGGCACTGGTATTTAAATGTTAATAACACATTAGGTAACAGAGGTTAATGGCTATCAGGTTTTTCTTTATATCCAGGCCCAGGTGATGCAGTTCCCTCTTCCTCAAATATCTTTAGGTCTGAAGAGCTAAAATACTTGTATCCCTGTCTTTGTGGAGCCAATGGGAAAAGGCTTCATTCAGCTGAAGGCACAAAGAAATAACAAGCCATCTCGAAGAAATGTTCAAAAACGTTCAAAATGTTTCAGGTCATACTAAAACTTACTGAAACTTCACTGCAACCAAAGAGAGGCATCTTTTACAATACTGTCAGTATTGCAGATGCTACAGGCTGTGGACATTGCAATTAATTATATTTTATTAAACTTGGAACAAGAAACATTCAACTAATGCACGATTTTCTCAGTGGTGAAATATGTATTTTACAAGACACAAAGCATTTTGCATGATTTCTAGGACATAAATGTCAACCCAGCTTTTTTATTACACTGGTTGAATTTATTTAATGAGCTGTCCTACAATGGAGGCCAGCCCTGCATTTTTCACTTGCTTCTGCAGGGAATTTCTGTAGTGAGCAAATAAGCCTGGGTCTAATCTGCTTCCGTCTGCAATCAGTTGAAAAATGATGCTTGGCAAACAGCTCTGTACAGCCTTGCCATCTGACGGAGACCAGTTCCTCACACCAAGAGACTGAGCAGGCTGAGAAGTGCATCTACATTACCTACAGTGACGTGCCAGTTCTTTTTATTCTGCAAATCCTGCAACTATGGCAGGGACAGATCTGGGAAAGCTGCTTTTCCTACACTGCTACCCAAGGGATGGGGAAATAATTGTCAAACACAGGGGAGGAATTGAGAGCTTAATTTGCCTCCAACTCAGGGAGTCTTTTCCCCGACTGAGTAACGGAGTGTCAAAGAGCCTCTGGTTACTGACGGTAGTCCTGAAGCCTCCACGGTCAATTCCTCACTCACGTCCTAACCCCAGCAGAGGAAAAGATGTCTCTCCAGTACCTGAGAACAGCTGCCTGGAATCTTTCAGCTCTCTGCCAGGCAGACCAAAACACCACTGACAAACGATTATCTGCCAAACAAGGGACAGCAGTGACCAGAACACCTACCTGACCGCTACACGAAGCAGCGACCAGAGATGAAAAAACAGGATTTTCTGTGCGGTGCGGTCCGTGCAGCCCTGCTGGGGCTCACGCATCGGCGGGGCCTGTGTGCTGCAGCCAGCCCCGGCCTGAGACACACCGCCCCGAAGTCTGGGGGGCATCCAACAAAACCTACGTCTTCAGTCACCACATTTTCATCCCCTAAACAGCTTTTTACTTGAGATCCACTCGAGCCTGCCCAAGCACTGTATCTCCTGCCCCTCTCCCCTGTCCCTTAAACACGCACATGCCTCATGTCCCAGTTCAGGCGGAGCCGACATGCCAGGCTGTGCCCCGCGGGGGGACGAGCCGGGGCTCAGCGGCGGGAAGCGCCGGAGCTGCCTGCGCATTTCGCTGCTGTAACAACGTGACTCCCTCCAAAAACCGCCTGGGCTGCCGGGGGCAGCCTGAGCTGCTGCGATCGGCATCGTCCTCCACGGAGCCCCCGCTCAGGCCGCCCCTGCAGCCGGTGCCGAGTGCCCGGAGCGGGGACCACCCCCGCGGGACGGGGAGTGCCGGGGGTGCTTACCAGGTACCAGACGCCGAGAATGATGGTGCCGGTACGGACATGGCAGCAGAGGCAGCAACTGTTGGAGTAGAATCGCGCCCAGGGTGAGCTCAACATCTCCGCAGCTCCTCGAGGCTCCTCGCCGCTCCGCACCTCTGTCCGCGCCGCTCCGCGAAGGCGGGTCCGGGCCGGGGCCGCCCCTCCCGGCGGGCGGGACCAGAGCACGGGCGCACCCTGGCAGCGCCGCGGCGGAAGCTCTGCGATCCCGGTGGAGACCTGGACACGCCTCCGCTGTAAACCCGCGTCTTCGCGCTGGCAAATCGGAAGCACGGAGGGGGCTTTCAGAGCACGAAGGCCAGGGAATTCCGCGAGCTGGCTGCCTGGCCGCGGCCTGTGGCGGCTGTTGGGCAGGTGCCGCTCTCCTGGGGGCCCTCCCTCCGCTCCTCTCCCCACCAGGGCGCTCCTCCCTTGGAATGAGCCCGGTGAGGGCGAACTCGGGTCGGCGTTTCCTTGGCAAAGGCTTCTCTCACTCCTTTAGCTCGTCTCACAATTCTTGACTGGCACAGCAGCAGAAATAAACTCCATTTCACTATAAAGAAAGACAATATCTAAGGAGATCATGGAATGCTTTGAATTTTCCGCAAATTCGGGAGCAATGAACATTCAGTTTCTTCACAGTGCCCTCCTAATCCACTCCCGAATTTAAGGAGGCTGGAATTGCCTCGTGTAACTGATACACAAGGTAACAACAACAACCTCATTGCCCTCATGGGGCGTGGGGGAAGCAGCACTGGAAAGACCCACTGCTGTGTATGCAAGCACTGATGCAGGTTTGAGCTAAACTTCCTACCAAGCAGCTGACTTTTTCATGTTTTATTATTTGAGACTTGTATCATCCTCTGGAGGAAATAACAAAGAATATCCTACCAGGAGGGCTGTATATCTACCCTGACCCTCAGCATAATTTATTTACTGCCATCCAACTTGGCTTTCTACCAAATCCCACAATTTATCATCAAAATATAACATTGAAAAGTACTCCAATGCTTCTCTATATGGTTGCTTTGGGACTCTTCATTTTTTCATACATACATCTGCACAGAACAGGAACTTCAAGATAAAAGCTAACTTGGCAAGGAGGACCATTTCTAACTATGCTTTATCCCTACTTGTAAAGCCACTATAGTAAATTAAATTAAAAATATTTTAAGGAGGAACTTTACATAGCTTCTGTTCTTAGTTTGTCCTTAGAAAACTTTCAGGGGTTTGGCAGGAATTTTTTTTTTTATTTTTTTTTTTTGGCATAAAGAGAAAAGCTGCTTGACATTGGATTTATAATTTTGACTGGATTATATGTAGAAGCCAAATATTGTATTTGCAGGATTCATATTCAAAAATGAAACTGAAATTGTAGTAAAAAGAATCATTTATATTGACAAAACAGAGAAACTAAAGGAAAATCCTAAACAATGAGGTCTGGACTATCTCTCTGGTAACCTTGAGAGACCTTGTCCTTTAATACCAGAAAGTAGGCAAAGTAGAGACGAAACCGTTGTATGTATGCCTTTTAAGTGTACATGGAAGGTAAGACCATCTGCTTCGTGAGAGTTATCTGACCAAGGACCTTTGCTTTTCAAAGCAAAGGGGGCAATAAATAAAGAGGGATGTGATAAACAAGGGCCCACAGTTGCAAACCTGGTGGATAAGGGACAAAGGAGACTGCCAAAACCCAAAAGTCTCAGGTTACTGATTGATGGGCCATTGAAGAGCTCCACAAGAAACTTTGGGCGGGGTCACCTGGAGTTTGTAACTGATAAGGGTCAGACAAGCAGACAAAACTTTGAAAAGAAAAATTAAAGGAAGGGGATCAGAAAGGAGGAAGGGGGAGGATAAAACAGAAAGGAGGATAACAGGGTTCAGTCGTGTGTTAAGTCTGATGGAGCCCTCTGCTTGCTCACCCTCTCTTGTTATGGAAGCTTTAATTGTCTCTCTGTGTAGCCTCCACTCTCCACATAGCATGTATGGGGGCTGTAAGGAGCAAGTGCCAGCTCCTGGGGGGATCAGGTGAATGAGGGGCTCAGTGCTAGCAGTTGGAGTGGACCATGGGTCACAGCCTGATGCCTGGGGCTGGCTGCTAGGGGGGTGAGTTATTCACTTGCAAGCATCAGGCTGGACCAGCTGGTCTGTGCTTGGGTCTTCTGTGAGTCCTACATGTAGGAGGCACAGATGAAGGCAGCACCTTGTCTGTGGCCATCTGTGCAGCTGTCCCTGTTGAGGTCCTATGCCTGCAAATGGGAAAGCAGCAGCTACATCTCTCAGACTGGGATGGGCACAACAATCTGGGCTTTAGCAGACAGGCAGGAGAAACTCCAGGCCCTGAAGACAATGCTTATAACATCTCCCAGCACAACCCTCAGCTCTGTAAGTAGAAATGAACTTCATGTCTGTTTTTGCTTATGGTTTCCCATCAGTGGCTTTAACCTCCATATCCTCAGAAGAAAAAGGAAGGAAGAATGAGCAGATGAACACTAATCACTTCAGAGCAGTTTCCTGTATAATTATTCATTTCCATTCAGAAAGCCTGATGAGAAAGATCAGGAAACATTAGGCTTCACGTCACACTCTTGATTTATAAACAACTGCACTTGGTTTGCTTGGTGAGGTTTTGGTTGCCGGGAGGTTTCAGAGCATGAGTATTGCCACACTTACTGACCCAAATCCACAGTTTCCATAGGTTAAGCCACCATGCCATTCACTTTGCCTTATAAAACTAGAAAAAACAAACACTTTTTACTGAGATGGCTGTGAATCCAACGTACCTGATCTTACATGCAGATGGTGGAAGATCATTTACGATGCAATGGGTACTTCTGAACTGGATGACACCTGAGTTTTGTCAAGGTTTCTAGAGATACAAGAAACACTCCAAATTGTCTTCTTTATATATCGAAACTTGAACAGGACCAGTATCACTGCCTTGCTCAGAAAAATGATATAAACTCAAGTGAATCAACAACCTACTTACAAGCATTTGTTTTAGTTGTGCTAAAAGTAGATAATCTTTCCAGTGAGAACCATGATATGGCAAGAAATTTTTCCAAGGGAATGTTCAATGCTGAAATTAAACACTGCACACACCCTTGCTCAGCCACTGGTCAGTGTGAAGGCTGTAGGATGTATCCAGAAGAGAAATGCAGACCCATGACTCCCGCCTGCCCTCCTTACCACAGCAGAGCTGTAATCACTAAACTCGTTTCAGACAGCTGCTCATTCCCCACAGCACATCCTGAGAGCTACACTAGCTAACTGAGGAGGGACTCAACCCAACTTTGCTTCATTGCCAACTGTTCTCTGTGCTGCAAGCTGTTAAAACAAATCCAGTATATTCTGTGTCCTGCTTCTGCTTGTACTCTCCCATATGTTCCCCACGACCTTCTCACTCCAGGGACAACTTCTTCCTTCTGCCAGAGGATGCTCTGATCCATTTGGCATTTCCTTGTGCTTTCTAGTGCTCACTAAAATTGGTTACTGGTACTTCCCAACTTTTTTAATACTTATCTGAACAAGATTGCTGGAAGAGAACCATTGGCTCAGAAGCTGCCTCTCGTTTCCACCGTCTATCTGTACTCACAGTTCACAGAGATGGTGCAGCATAGTTCAACTGGCCTTGAATAATTCAATTACACTGTTGCCCAGCATTGCCTACAGCACATAAACAAAAGGGCAGTGCAAGGGAATCCCATCTTGTGCTTGTGGGATTAGCCACATGCTCCAGAGGGAGCAGAGACATTGTTACTTGTTTTGTATTTGTCCAGGATAAAACAAGATAAGAAAAGGGTTAAACATTGTCCTTGGGCACAGGGAGGTGACAGCATTGGGGAACTGACTGTGATTGTAGTGAAGAGTCATTTTAAGAGTCTAAGCTTTTGTTCAGCTTGCTCCAGAGCTTGTGTTTCATGATGGCTGCAAATGATTCAAGTATGAAATATTTAATACGACTAAGTTTAAAAAAGACCTGTGCTTTCTGAAAAAAGTAAGCTTCCAAACAAAAGTCTGACACTATCTCTCTGCCACAAAGACTGGCCAACATGCAATCAAATAGGACTGCTGGAAAGATTCAGATCGAGTTTAAGAGGCCATTCATTCTCCTGGCTTGTGTAAAAAAGATCAGAGTGATGGTAGTATTTTCTCTCCAGCATGTTACAACTCAGAATGCGTTTTAGAAGCCTGTAGGAAAGCCATTGCAATGACAGAGTTTGGTGTGCAATTGCTTGCACAGAGTTAGTGGAATTCTCATGTTTCAATACCAAAAAATGGACAACAAATGGTTGGTTGATTGGTGGTGGTTTTGTTTCATCTTCCTTTTATTTTTTGACTTCTAAAAATTATTGAGAGAAATGCCTGGACCTTTTAACTCACTACTGGGATATTTTGTCATGATTTGACTCATAGAATATCCTAGAAAACTGATATACTTACACATTTTCTTTCCTAATGGTAAAGTGGATTTGCAACTCTAGCTTCCTTGGGCCACAGCTTCTTAATTCTGTTTTAAAGTCACTGGTTATAAAAACCCTATCATTAAAATATTATGATGTTGTCCTACCAAGAGCTTAAATGTGAAGCGAAACAAGACTTTAGAAGGGTTAATCAAACTTCTTACCGCAAATACCCACTTTTCCTCCCCCGTTTTCTACCTTACTCAAAGGAAATTTTGTTCTGTACAAACCCAGCAGACCTAAACCCACAAGGAACATTGTACAAAGAGCTCAGAGGTAATAAATTATAGCCAAATGGGCTAAGGTAGACACTTGAAAGGGTAAAATAGGCCTGAAGCCAAGGTTTTCTTCAGGCTTCAGCGAATAGAACACGAAACAATGGAAAGTTCATAAGTTAACCAAAGGTCACCGACAAAGAGGAGTAAAATTGAGACCCTCCGATGAAGTAAGACAGGATAGACCACCAAATTATTCCCCAAAATGAAGACCACGCCTCAAAACCCTCCCCCAACTCCACCTGCTATGAATATTGTAATCTAATATGAATATGTATGTGAATATGTTGTAATCATAATCAAAATTGTATAAATTATCTACCTTTGCCTGATCATGGCAGAGCTCCTTTGTCTGGCCTGAGCCAGGGAGTTCTCTGACATCGCTTAATAAATACCTGCTGCTTAAAGGCATAAGCAGTCTCTAAGCAGTTTTATCCGCCTTTTGGGGGCATCAAATGTTCTCCAAGGAAAAACTTGCTTTAGTGCATCCTTCCTTTCCCCCTTTCCTGACTTGAAAGCCTCTCAATTTTTTTGTGAAGATATAGGACTCAAGAAGGCTGGTGAGTTCTGCAGTACACTGAGACCCAGATCTTTTTTCTCCTGGCCTTCCCATTCATGCCAGCCTCACAGACTAATTTTAAAATTTTGGGTGAGAAGAAATGATCTGTGCTACATTAATTAGAAACCTCAAAAATAGGTTAGGCAATTATCTAATTGTTTGCTTGGCAGTAGATTTGCAGTTTGGTAACATGCACTGGAAACCTATCTTCAGATAAAGTGTGCTTTCCACAGGTTGCAATCTCCTCGGAGGCATATCTGCTGCACCACGGAACGCCTGCTTCCCAAATTATCTGGCTCTTCTGTGCACACTGCCTTTGTCCTCTCCCTTGCCTGTGCTGTTCTTTCTTAGGCACTTTTGCACAGGGTTGCCGGAGGCTCAGGTTTTGCCTTGCAGAACAAATGTAACACTGGAGTTAGAGCCTGGCTGTGCCAGCACCCTAGCAATAAAGAACATCAATTTTCTCTCCTTTTGCCTTGAGAAGTCTGTGAATTTCTGTAATCACTTTAGTTCTCCCAGCTAAATCTTGTACCCCAAGTTACACCAAGGGGGATGGAAGAACTTTGGCTCCCCTCACCATGCTGGCTCAGCATGCTCAGCATGCCTGAAGATACTGAGAAGTGGGGACACCATCACTGATTGAAACTTTTATCAACTAAACTGATAAGTGCAGATGTCCTGTATCCAGGTAAAACTCATCATCTCTTCCTCCATCAGGCACCTCATATCCTAATAATTTCTACTCTACACAAACTCTTCTCCAAGTCTTCTTGATAAATTAATTCTCTGCTCAACAGACACTGCTTCCAGTCCTTTAAGCATGTTGACTGTTTCTCTCACTAGTGTGGGGATCTAGACAGTTTTGTAAAAGCCTTTAAAACTGCAGGCATCAGACATAAGAGCATTTACTTAGTCAATGGACACAGTATTGGGATTGTACTCCCCTTTCCCCCATTCACTACGCAAGTTAAAACATCCCAAGGTTTACGCCTGATCTTTTACTACACCAACCCAGCGGAAGGTCATGCTTGGAGTTTTTTTTGTCTTTTGGCCTGAGTGCTTATGCTGGATAAAGTATTAAACTGACTGGAACATTTTATCCATAATCTGTAGCCAATTATAGAACATAAATTACAGCATATGAGGATGAGACAGGGTTGTTGGATAAATTGGTTGTTGTGTTGCCAGCAGCCTCTCTGCTTGCCAGATTGCTTGAGCAAAGGAAATTTCAGTGACAGGTTTTAGTACTCTGTTGAGTTTGCAGTCAGAGGTCACAGGTCTTTGATTGATAGGAAAGGCAAACCTTCTAAGAAAAGCTAAGATACATCAAATAACATTTATTTCCTTTTAGTTCCATTAGTTAGATTAGTTAATGTTTAATTTATGGATTCAATTGAGAATGGCTCAATGCTGGGAATGTTGCCAGATTTTATTCCCTTTTTCACTATGTGATTATGGGTTTTTCCCCCCCTTCTTTTAAAAGCTTACTGTTTTTAATTTTGATAAAGAAGAATGTGGATAGTTTTGATCATCAAGCATGTTCTGTTTACATATTGTTTGGATTTTTTTTGCTTATATCTAGTAGAAGGCATGATCATTTTGTCTTCTATTGACAATCTCAGTCCAGTGATAAATCATCTTCTTCTGTTCCATAGAGAACTCATACTATTTTAAGTAAATAAGAATTAAAACTGTGAAGGTTTGGACCTGGCACTCAGCCAAACATCCAAACCCACAGAAAAAGGCCTTTCCCCCTCCCCTACCTTTCCAGGGGAAAGGAGAAAAAGGAAAAACCCCACAAATTATATCAAAATATAGATATATATTTATATATATCACAGTTATATACAATTAATACACTATATACACAGTTAAGGGGGACTACCCACCCCCAAAGGGAGAGGGTAAGGGAAAGAGAAAGGGAAAAAAGGGTAAAAAGGGACAAATGGAAGGAAAATCAAAACAAATACACACTTTCGAAACCCACAAAGAAGTATTAACCAAGTAAAATCTCACTACTTTCCTTGAGATAGCAGAATAGCGCCAACCACCCGCCGGCAACCTCCGCCTCCCAAGGCCCACAAGGCCGCACCAGGCCTCACTCCTCCACACAGGCAGAGCCAACAGCAGGGAATCTGCACCTTCGGATCCACTGGAAGGGAAGAGAGAGAAGGCTTCTCCCTCCTTCTTCTTTATACCCCGAGTTACGTAATAATCATATGGAATACTGGGAGCATGGTCACTTCTCTGGTTACAAGCTGGTTACCAGGAAAAGGACCTGGACCAAACCATCACAAAACAACACATTTGCCATAACTAATTTATTACTGCATGTAACTTACACAAGAAACACTTCCCAGTTTTGTACTTTTAGATGCCAGTTCGGTTTCAAGCAGTAACTCATCACTTCACCTGGGGGCCTGCTTGGACTTTCCCCCAGCTGCACTTTAAGCCAAATGCACCAAAAAACTGAGCTTTGAACTATCACCGGCTTTAAAGCAACTGAATACTATCATCCTCATTGCTTTGAATATCTATGGAGTTACTCCTCTTTTCCTGCCCTCTTCCAAGTCTGCTGGGCTCTTGAGCAAAACTCCAGGGCATGCTATCCAGTTCTTCTCACCAGTGTTCACCTCAGGCAGAGGTTTGCCATGGAACTTTACAGAAACTTCCAGTCTCACATGTATTTTTTTCTAAGCTAAAAAAAGCACTTAACTTTCTCATAGTGTCACATCCTCTGCTCATTTATCTGTCTACTACTTATTATGGAGTCCCCAATGGAGATCACTTGCTGCTAGCCAAGCCTGCAGAATGTGCCATAGGAAAGGGTGGCTTTATTACTGTGAAAATGTCAACAATTTGTCCCCTTCAGCTGTCTGTCCCGAATTCCCTTGACAATTGATTAGATGAGCACATGACAGCAATTCAAACACAATTAGCCAATACCTGCCTTTTTCTGCAGCCCATGCAGAGGCAAACTGCAAGTACTGTACATGCAATGTAATATAATATAATGGCCAGCCTTCGCGAACGAAGATCTGTGGAAGGTCTTTGTACGCCTTCCAGCCTGCGCATTGGATTTATTTCAGGTGGGACACAGTGCGCGCAGAACTGAGCCCACCCTTTAATCCTAAGGTTCATCTGCCGGGGCCAAGCGAGCTTGGACAGTGGCAGCGAGGTCCTCAGGACGTAGGTGGATTGCCTTACAGGGCTGACGGGCTCCACCTGCCCGGGGAGTTTCCCCGACCGGGAATCGAACCCAGGCCTCGGCAGTTACAGTGCCGTATCCTTAACCACTAGACCACCAGGGGCTCCCAACATGCAATGTAACACCTTTTATATACACTATATGTAATTACAGGTCCATGATATGTCCTTCGTGAAGTGCAGAGATACAGCACATATTGGTTTTGCTACTTCAAGAGCAAGGAAAACACTTCTGTACAGTGCTGATGGTGCAGAAATTTAATTGGATTGCTTGTTCTAATTTATAAATATTTTGTATGTATTAGGAAATGCAGCTAGGAAATTTAGATTTAAAGCTACATAAGAGGTAGCCACCAGTGCCAGGTGTATGTGCGGGGTGGTGATGCTGACGCTTTCTAATAATGCATATTTTATACTGTCTCTTCTAAAGAGAAAAAGATCAAGGCTGCTAAAACTCTTCTCATCATAGAAACCAACAATACGCTCAGCTTCTCTTCATCACAGTCTCCTCCAAAATGTCCTCCTACAATCCCTCATGGCAGAAGTAACTGATAATTTAAATCATATGTCTAATTTTTCATCCTCTGCTTGGTATAGAAAATCACATAATAAATATCAGTATAATTCTACTGAAATAGCATTATTTGACAACTGATCCCCAAGTGCAACATATACATCATTTCAAAAGCATGTCTCACAACCGCACTGCTTTGTGCTGTGTGTCCCCATATAGGTTATCAATGCATATTGCTGCAAAGCATTTTATGGGCATGCACATCGGAACATGTTTGATTATAGCCTGAAGCAACTTTGGGAAATCTTGACTGAGCCAACATTGCAGAGATGTTCCAGCTCACACTGGTATTCAGTAATGGACTAGTAAAGGCACAGAGAAACTGTGATTGCAATGTGACACAATTCTAACTCCTCATCCCCATTGCAAATAATTTCGAGCCAAACCCCAATGTACAAACCTTTGGAACACAAGTGGCTTAGTCTTAGCATTTTGAAAATCCTTCTCTACAGACCAGAATGATACAAATTTGTCACTTTGGAGAGCAGTACCTCCTATCTTCTTGTAACTCAGCCTCTCATTCAGCCAATGTTTAAGTGATTCTGACAGTACTCTGAAATTAAGTCAAATTCAGTGGGGCAAGCTGGTAGGTGTGTAATAGTTGAATGCCATTACTATGCATCCTGCAGCTTCCTTGCTGCACATTCTTGTAATGAAGTACCTATCACTGTTTGCTCAGCCTCTCAGTATCCAACTTCCTTTTCATGTTTAACATAAAAATCACCAACATGACATTCTTCAAACCCAAGCATACTTTGAAAATGCAAATCTGCATTTCACTTTCCCCTTGGCTCTTTGCTGTATATGAGCCTTTAAACCACTTAACTGCCACTCAGGATAGCTTCATATTTGTAAGACAACACCCCTCACTGAGAGTTTTACCATGCTGATGGAGACATCCTTAAAGCCCTGACAGAATACCCTGATGATAAGTCATTTGGAGTGGGGCTGAGCCACTGATTTACCATAAAAAAAAAAAAAAAAAAAAAGAGAACAAAATTTGCAGTTAAACTTGTCAAAATACCTCCTTTGAGGTGGACTGCTCAAGAAATATTTGGAACATTTAAGTCTAAAGAGTTTAAAGCCTCTGAAGCCACTCAAAAGGAAGCACTCTTCAAGAGACAAGGGGTTAAAACACAAAAATGCGAAGCACTATAGGAAAGCCTAGCATTAGGAAAATACGGAGGCAATAAATTGTCTGGGGGAACGGGATAAGTTGACAAGGAAGGACACTAAAACCATAAAATAATGCAAAACAAAGATATGGTAGCATCAACAGTTTTGGGTCACCAAGACCCTGCCAATAACACTAGGAAACTACCCAAATTAGGAAAGATTCAAGAGGAGTTCAAGAGTTTAACCCGAGGAAGACTCCATGGAGACCCCTGCCCAGATGAAGTCTTGCCGGAACTCCCCTCTCCAAACCTCCCCAAAATGAAGACTCCGCCCAGACTCTGCCTATATATGAATATTAAAAATAGATGTTGCAATGTAATGAATATGCATGTATAATGATGTAATCTATACCTGAAAATTGTATAAAAGAGCTGCATTAATTGTTAACGACAGAGCTCTTTGTCCAGGGCGAGCTGGGGGCTCTCCAATGCATTGCTAATAAAATACCTCCTGCTTTGACCATGAAACTTTGTCTCTAAGCAGTTTTTTGTGCCTTTTGGGGCAAAAATTTGGCATCACCTCAAACTATTAATGTCCTCCATTCAGCAGCAACACAAAGCGTAAGTGAAACACTGTGTGAAAGATAATGTGTGGCGCTCTCAAGAGACATTAACATTACATTAAGTCTTCACTTAAGAAAATGTGTTCCAGCATGATCACAGAATCACAGAATCAACCAGGGAGGGAAAGATCTCTGAGATCATCAAGTCCAACCCATGACCCAACACCACCCTGTCAACTAGACCATGGTACTAAGTGACACATCCAGTCTCTTCTTGATACCTCCAGGGACTGTGAGTCCACCATCTTCCTGGGCAGCCCATTCCAGTGTCAGATCACTCTCTCTATAAAGAATTTCTCTCTAATGTCTAACCTAAACCTCCCCTGGCACAGCTTAAGACCGTGCTCTCTTGTCCTACTGCTGGTTGCCTGGGAGAAGAGACCAACCCCCACCTGGCTACAACCTCCTGTCAGGTAGTTCTGGAG
>VYXB01007975.1:118062-155975 GCA_013397135.1 Pachyramphus minor | reverse complement strand
CTTGGCCTTGTTAAACATCATACCATTGGATTCAGCCCATCTGTCCAGGTCCCTCTGCAGAGCCCTTCTACCCTCCAGCAGATTGACACTCCCCCACAACTGGATCTCATCTTCAAATTTGCTGATGGTACACTCAATCCCCATGTCCAGATCATCAGTAAAGATGTTAAACAGGACTGGGCCCAACACTGACCCCTGGGGGACACCACTAGTGACCGGCTGCCAGCTGGATGCAGCCCCGTTCACCAGCACTCTCTGGGCCCGGCCCTCCGACCAGTTCCTAACCCAGCACAGAGTGCACTTGTCCAAGCCATGGGCTGCCAGCTTTTCCAGGAGTATGCTGTGGGAGATGGTGTCAAAGGCTTTGCTGAAGTCCAGGTAGACCACATCCACAGTCTTCCCCTTATCCATCAGGTGGGTCACCTGATCATAAAAGGAGATCAGGTTGGTCAGACAGGACCTGCCCTTCCTAAACCCATGTCGGCTGGGTCTGATCCCCTGTCCGTACTGTAGGTTCTCTCTGACAAGACAGAGTGATGAATCTCACTAGCATCCTAGTACAAAGTCAAGATTTTTAGTGATAGAATTATTAGTGTAAAGTGAAGGACTTGTGATCCTGCTTCCACATGTTGACCTTGTGCTGCACATGTTCTGTCTCAAAGTGAACAAAGTAAACCTGCTGTTCCTAATGCCTATTAAGCACTCGCAGATAAACAAATGCTCCTAAAACATCACAAAGGAGTTCCACAGTTAAGCATCCAAGCACGACTTGGATGACTTTGAACTGCATCTCTGTAGCATATGAATATAAAATAGCACAGTATTGATTTGCCTGCTCAATTCTATCAAGTGCTGAGCCCACTCCAGAAAAGCACTTAAATACTTTTTAGTACTAGTATTACCGTTCAAAAGTGTTCAATACCCAGGTCAAATCTGAGTAACATCACTTTTGCTTATTGAAAAGACAAGTTTCTCTTTTTTTTAAAAAAAAATTAAATAATCACATAAGTTCAGAGCAGAATGCTATTTGAACCTCTGTCCCTGAAAACTGCAGAAAAGAATTTCAGCAAAATGAAAGAAAATATTTAAAATCTACACTACGATTAAGATTTTAAAATGTTTTAAAAATAATCAGCTAGGCATGATGGTGACAGATGGTAACCATGAAGGTGTACCCTCACCTGCTAAAGACAACTGTGAGGGTCTCATCCTTAATGTAACACCAATATTAACCCTACTCTATTCAGGCCATAGACTTTCCCACTGATGGAAAGACAGGTAGCAGTCATGTATAATTTTATAGTAATCTGTTTCTGTTCATAATTTTTCTGCACTCAGACAATATGGAAGCACAACTGGTCAGCCTCATGGTATTTGGTGATTCCATTTTTTTTCTCCTTAAAAACGAAATTCCATTCATTCAAATGCAAACCCAGTGTTTGATGCTTAGTCTGAGAGATCTTCTAGAGATTTCACAGTCCCTCAGTTAAGGCACAACATACAGCTCCGAACCCACTGGGCACAGAGGAGGACTCATCCACCTGGCAAAACAGATGTGTCTGTACGAGGAACACATACAGTCTTCCAGCTTATCTGGATAAGAGTTCCACCAAGTTACCTAAAATTGGGTAAAGATCTGGAAGGGAAGCTCCAAAGAAAGCCTTCTCGCTGCAAAAACAGTTTTGCTAATTACAATCTCATGTTGGGATACTTCAAGCTTATATTCAGGAAGAGATTACCTTGCCAGTCAGCTTTGAAAAAGCAAGATGAGTAACTAAAGTGAACCAAGAATAGAGAAAATAAGAGTTTCTGCATGTGCTAGGCACTTGAAATACCTCAGCTCCCAAGGCATGGATTATTATCGACACATGAAGGCTGCCTATTTCAGGCAGCCCTTCTCCTCCTAGGGAAGCACAATAAAAGAGCAGTTGACATTGGTGCAGCCACATTTGGGAGCCTTTCAGGAGTTGTATGTGTGCAGACCAAATGACAAAAGGGGGCTTGAAAGAAGGGAGAGTGAATTAGACAGCCTGAGCTCCTCCGAGTACTTTTTAAATGAAGAAAAGTTTAAGGAAGTACCTAATCACAATGTACACAATTAAGGAATTCCTATAGGGAATAGCTTTTCATTAGCAAACTTACTAATTTTCCACTTTATATTATTTAGTTGAAGCTATAAATAACTTTAAACCAGGATGATTTAACTCTTATAGTTAACCTAGAATCTACCCTGTGTAGCTTTTCATGGATTGTAACATTGTCTCTATCCCATTTGGAAAGATGTTTCCTCCTTTCTAGTAACCAGAGATCATAAAATACCAGGTTGGAAGGGACTTCAAGGATCATCTGATCCAACCTTTCTTGGAAAAACCACGATCTAGACAAGATGCCCCAGCACCCTGTCCAGCCAAATCTCTAAAGTGTTGGGGAATCCATAACTTCCCTGGGGAGATTATTCCAATGGCTAATTGTTCTCATTATGAAAAATTTTCCTCTTGTGTCCAATTAGAACCTCCCCAGGATTAACTTGTATCCATTATCCCTTGTCTTTTCCACATACCTCCTTGTAAACAGGGACTCTTCATCTTCTCTACAGCCATCCTTTAAATATTGGATCATAGTAGTAAGGTCTCCCCTAAACCTTCTCTTAGACTTTTCTCCAGTGACAGGCTCCCCAGTCCTGTTCCATCTTTGTTGCTCTTCTCTAGATCCTCTCCAGTCTGTCCACATCTTTTCTGCATAGTGGGCACCAAAACTGAACACGGTATTCCAGGTGTGGTCTGAGTACTGAGCAGAGTGGGATAATGAATTCTAGATCTCTGCTGGTGATGCCTTTGTGGATGCAGCCCAGCACCCTGTTGGCTCTCTTTGCCACAGCAGCACACTGGTCACTGATATTGATCTTATTGTCCATCTGGATTCTCAGGTCCCTTTCCACAGAGCTGCTCCCAGCTGGGTAGATTCCAGCCTGTGGTGCACTCCTGGGTTGTTTTCCCAGGTGCAAGACCTTACACTTGTTGAACTTCATGAGGTTCTTGTTGACCTATTTTTCCAATCTATCCAGGTCTTCTTGCAGTGTGGCTCTCCCTTCCCACTCAGGTTCGTATTATTGGGAAACCTCATCGAGGTACACTTGAGCCTACCTTCCAGATCACTTATGATGATATTTAACAGTGCTAGGTCCAGCATTGATCCCTGGGGGACCCCACTCAGGACAGGTTGCTGGTTTGAAAAGGAGCTATTTACCAACACAGAGAGCCATCGTACTGTCTACTCTTTTGTACAGGTCTCAGTCATGGGTCATTTACTGCCACCACCTGCGACTCCTAGAATGGTTCCATCAACGCTGCCTCCGTAAATCCTCAACATCCACTGGATGGACTATGTGACCAATACGTCTGTTATTGAACAGGCTGCAGTCACAAGTATTGAGGCCATGCTGCTGAGAACACAGCTGTGTTGGGCAGGGCACGTCTCCAGGATGAAGGACCACTGCCTCCCTAAGATCATGCTCTATGGTGAACTCGCCACTGGCCGCCGCAAGAGAGGAGCCCCGAGAAGGAGATACAAGGACTCCCTGAAACAACATCTCAGCCTTGGCCATATTGATCATCACCATTGGTCTGCTCTGGCCTCCAACCGGGAGGCCTGGAGACAAACCATCTATAACGCTGCTGCCTCCTTTGAGAACTCACGCAAGATCACTCTCAAGGAGAAAAGACAACGCAGAAAGAATCGCGTCCAGTCGATACCGCCTGGGGAATCTTTCTCTTGTCCCTTCTGCAACCGGACTTGTCTGTCACACATTGGCCTTTTCAGCCATCAGCGTGCCTGTAGCAAGCGTGGGTAGAGCCCTTCAAAATCTTCGTTCGCGAAGCCAAGCCATGATTTACCAACAACCTCTGGGTGCTCCCTGTCAGTCAGTTCCCCACCACCACATGGACCAGTGCTCCAGACCGTAGTACATCCATTTCTCCAGGAGGATGCTGTGGGAAACCGTACTGAAAGCCTTGGAGAAATCCAGGCAGAAAATGCCCACCACTCACCCCACATCAACCAAGCCTGTTCCTTTGTTGCAAAGGGTCATCAGGTTTGTCAAGCATGATTTGCCCTTGATGAATCTGTGCTGGCTTTTCCCAATTCCGTGCTTCATATGACTTCTAATAGCCTCCAGGAGGATGCATTTCACAATTTTGCCAGGGACTGAAGGGCCTGTAACTTCCTGAATCCTCATTTAAGCCTTTCTTGGAGAAGGGAGTGACATTATTCTTCTTCCAGTTCTCTGGGACATCCCTCCAACTCCACGACTTCTCAAATCCTATGGAGAGCAGCCTTGCAATGGTATCAGCCAGTTCTCTTGACACCTTCAGGCAGGCAGGCAACGGCAGGGCCCATTCATAGGGGTCAAGATCCTGAAAGAGCTCACACACTCTCTCCTTCACTGACAGTGGTGGGTTTGTGTTTGCATCAGCCTGGATTTTTCTTCCCAAGGCCAGGGGCCCAGCAGTGCTGGTGAAGACAGAAGTGAAGGAAGTGTTGAGAACCTCTGCCTTTTCAGCATTGTCAGTGACTAATGCACCTCTCTTGTTTATCAGTGGGACAGTATTTTCCTTCTGCCTGTCGTTTCTGAAGAACCCTTTCTTGTAGTTTTTGTCACCTCTGGCCAAATTCAATTTGAGCTCGGCTTATTCTTTTCTAACTGCATCGTCGGCTGACCTTTTTCTTTCCTAATTGCATCTCTGCATGACCTAGCAATGTCCATATAGTTTCCAACAGATATTTATCCACTTTTGATCTCTGGTATGCTTTGCTTTTGAGCAGACTCAGCAGCTCTCAGTTAAGCCAAGATGGTCTCTTGTTCCACCTACTTTCCTTATCTTTAAAGTGGATGAACTGTTTTTATGCTTTCAGAAGTGTGCTCTAAAAAAATTCTAGCACTCACTTGCTTCTTTACCCTCTGTGGAAGCTTCTCATGGAATCTCTCCCTTCTTGAGAAAACTCACTCTGCAGGAGTTTCAGACATGGCTGCAGGTATTTCCCACACTCAATAACTGCCTCTGCGTACAGGAGAAAATGGGAGGTTGCTGATCTCTCACAGCGCCTTTGGAGACAGAGCAGAAGCAAACCTTGCACATCTCCTCAGATATACACCCAGCCACTGAGCTGCAGAGTTCATACAGCTCCTACTCTTTTGGCTAACTGGCTGGAAGTCAGAAAGGCTCGAGGGTCGCAAGCCTCTTCAAAAGACACATTAAAGCCTGGCTGGCTGAGAGCAAAGCCAAGTTACAGAATCACATCAGGGAGGAGTTATCTCTCATCCAGAGCTTTGCTTGCAGAGTTCAAGTCATGACTTCATTCATAAGCTACGTAGGCAAGGATGGCCAAGGAAATAGTAGTAATGAAAAACAAGCTCTGACAGCCTTTGTCAGAATGGCCTCTGAAAAAAAACAAAACAAACCAGCAGCTCCCAGTGACAACATATTTGGTTTATATTCACTGGATATTTGAAATAAGGAATCACTTAACTCCCAAGGCAGAGCCTATTGAACAGGGGAAATACTGTGTGTGTAGAAGACAGGGAATCATCTCAAACTAGTCAGTTTTCTGAGTTCATTGTGATGATCTGGTTCTCAGTGATCCATTCCTTACCTTCTACCATGGACTGAACTAAAAACACTGAGCCAAGTTAAGAGAACATTTGATGCTACAATTAACACAGAAAATGTACATCTTTAAGCTGACGTTCCTAAGCTTGTTTCAGAGCATTGTATGCAACCCTAAAACCGTGAGTTTCATGATTCAACACCGCCGCAGTTACTGGACCATGGCATTATGTACCACACCCAGTCTCATCTTAAAAACCTCCAGGGACAGAGAATCCATCACTTCCCTGGGCAGCCCATTCTAATGCCTGATTACCCTCTCTGTAAAGAATTTCTTCCTAATATTCAACCTGAACCTCCCCTGGCAGAACTTAAGACCTTGGTACAACTAGCCAGAAATTTAAAACAGCAGAAGTTCAATAGTTTCCTTAACTGAAGGGACCCACTACGGAGACTAGACAATTTTAGTAATGCAACCAACGTTTCAACAGGAACAACCTCTGAGCCACTAACGTGATATAAAATACAGATAACAATAACTCCCACCCTCTATCCATGAAAAAACAGGAGTTGTCCCACTTTGCTCCCAACATCCATCCCAATTAGCAGCAGTTCTGTTAGTCCAGTGGCAAATAAAATCTTTTGTGTTACCACACGCCTTTTAAATTAAGAACTATCAGTCATGCAGCCTTTTCCTGGTCCTTCTCCCCACCCAAACTCACTTGGCTGATGTTCTTAGTTCTTAAATGAAGCAATTCACTCAGAATTTTAAACAGTAAAATATTTTTAGCAGAATATTTTAAGAAGGAATTCAATGTTTTACATTTTTTTTTCCCCTTCCATTCACAGCAGAACAATGAAGAAATCTTTCAGTATTGGCCTGAAAAACTGGAACTGCTCCTCATTGGTACTCAGTGGTCACCAGAAGGAGACTCATAGGTACAAGTGGCTGCAAGAGGCTTGCATTTTTTTTAGCAGTGGAAATCTTGACTGGCAACCAAGTTGAGTTAAAAGCAAATCAACTATGATTAATAACAGATGAAAGTCTGCTTAAACCATGTACTCTGCTGTCTGCGCTTTTCAAAAGCCTTTATCACAGGATGACCCCATGGCTAGGAACTATTAATAGGGCAGTTTCAAATGAGATACAATTCAGTTACAACACAACAGTACTAGAATTATTTCTATAAATTTTGAATTGTTTTTAATATGTACATTCTTTCTTAGTAAATATTAAAGTAGTGCTCTTCTCTTGCACTTTTTTCTTTTGACTTCTAAAAGGGCATCAGAAATACAGTTTTCACCCCCCTCCAAACCAATGCGGTTACCTTTGTAACAAGCACATATGAATTCTATACACCTTTCCCTCCCCACAAGAGAAATAAAAATATGCCATGACTATCCAATTACACATCCACAAGTTTAAATTACACATACAAATAATTCCAGAGTACTTAGAAAAAAACAACATACTGGATTTATGAAAGCATTCCATGCATTCAAAAAAAAAAAAAGGAAAAAGGAAAAAAAGAAAAAACTGTTAAGTTTCTTTAAATGGTGTTTTTCGTTCTATCCAAGTACCAAAGTCTGGATTCAGTGTATCATTAAGACTAACCACTGCTTTAGTCATAGAAACATGACAGTACACAGATAACCAAGTTTCTATTTATAGACAATATGATATACAGTTACTATCTCTTTAATGAGTGTCAAATAAAGCAAGTTTCTCTTTTTAGGACATTGAAACTGCACATTAAGAAAACAGTAAGAGGTGCTGCTAAATAGGTAACAACATTTTGAAAGGAAGGCTATGTATTTATATGATCCCACTTAGCAGTAGCAGTTAATTAGCAGGGTTCCTATGTTTTAGCTAATTTGTTTCTTTTTTTCAGAATGACAAGCTATTCAAGAGCTAGCACTTACTAACCCAGAAATATCACCAATTTTATGTTCAAGAGGAAAAAAGAATTTATGCAGTGAAAGCCCTTGGGGGCAGTCTCTTTCATTACATAAAATCTTTGTATTTTCTACAAAAGAGGTTCATAGCACAACATACAGATTGGAAACAGACATTTCAGACATACATTAAAAACCTGAATTCAAAGGGTATTCTTTTTAACCTTTACCATGAAGACAACAAGTAAAATTATCCTATTTACATGCAAAGGACGCTGCATGATTTCATAATATCCTATTTTTCATGTTTGCCTTAAGATACTCCTTGAAAAGCTGTACTTCAGTTCTAAATTTATTTTACATGAATCTTGACAGATATCACTCTCAAGCATTATTCCTCCCAGTAAATAAGTCAATACTGTCAATATGCTCAATTTATTTTAACAAATCAATTTAGAGAGTCATATGATCCTGATATACAGGGGTTAATACCTGTGCAAGTCAGTATCCATTTATTAGGAAAGCTCTCCATTAGCAAGGTGCATTTTCAGTTCAATCAAACCCAGCTTGCTTGCCCTGAAACACTGTTGAACTGCAGTTGAGAACAGTAAGAGTACAAGATTGTTGATCAGTACCATTCATTACAGCTGTTAGTAATTCTGTTTGTGCCATAAAACCAGAAGCCAGAAAAAAGGAAGAAAAAAAAGAAATCTTGAAAAGAAATTTTGGCTCTTCTTCAATTGAATTTACCAGGTGATGTTAACTACCATCCTTATCAAACAGATTTTTGTAAAGGCTATGTTTATAGTGCACATGGCTGAACATGCACCTTACAGACACAAACACATCTGCCAGTTGGACACCATGTCGTTACACAGTGCCTGAAAATGACAACACGTCTTAAACGCCATTTTAGTTAACAGTTTCAAGCGGGAAATGGTCTTTATTTTACAACTGCTATACTTGCATCATTTTTTATTTTTTTTTTTAATATAAAAACACTAACTCATGTCCAGAAGTCTAGACACATTCTACATACTACAGGTTAAGGCAGTAAAAAAATGTGTTCCTGATAACTGGTCTTGACAATGTCAATTAAAGCTGTCTGAAGCTACTCCAGTTCTCCAACAGATCTTTGAAATCCCAAATAATTTGAGAGCGAAAAGTTAACTTTGCTTTCTTTTAGTAATAGACACATAACAGAATTTGGTATAGTAAGTTAACAATAGTTAAGGGAAGGAAATGTTTCATTTCAGTTCATTCCATGAGTTTAAAAGTTGAAAGAATATAGTTTTAGATAGGACTCTGAATCAACCAAGAACTGTAAGGAATGAAGGAGAAAACCAATTTTATGCACATTACTGCATTCTTAAAAATATACTGTTATCTTCAATAATTCAAGTAAGGTAGTAGACATTATAAAAAATAACTTCATGAACCATACTCAAGTTTCAAATCACATTCTCAAACTTTTAACCCAAAGCAGTTTTATTGTGTTAACTTCATATAATAAACCATGAAGGTCTAACTGTACAAATGGTTAATGATTTGCACTTGTGATTCCTGTAACAGCCAGCAGACTTGCTAGCTAACCAACTTACTGTAAAGATATGGCAGATTATGTATTTAATCAAAGCACTTTGATTTAGGCATGAAACAAATTCAGATGGTTGACATTCTGTGCTTCTAATGCATCACTCGTAAGAGAGGCAAGAAACACCCACTACTGTACAGACAATTATTTTTACAGAAAACCCTTCCTTGAAATTAATCTTTTATCCACAGCTGTAGATGAGAGTATAATCTGTTGTAAACAGGGCACTGTGTTGTAAAACCAGTTTTTTTTTAATTAAGATCTCTCTCCAGAAGTTGGAAAAACAGACTCTTCAGAATGTCTTTCAAATGTAGCATGTTCTGTTTGCTATATCATAAAGTTACTTTCATTTGATTCCTTTTTAAAGATGTTTGTGTTCACAGCAGTTCTGTTTTTAAAAATTGTTTGAAATTTTTATAAAATTCTGTACATGTTCACAAATTATTGCATAAACAGCATAATCTTCATGACAATATTCAGCAACACATGTCCATCTCAGGAACTTCACGTTTCCCTTCTTGCTTTTTTCTTCTTTTTAACTTGTTTGGGGGATTCCCAGCTTTCTTCAGACTTTGCTAAAAAGCAAAACATAACTACAGTGTTAGGACTGAGAACATTTACACAGAATTGTAACTTTTATGATCCTGCATAGCACACAGCATATTATTATGAAGCAATTCAGAACAATCAACTAACAGTTCTATTCACCTGTTTCTCCAAGTAGTTTGATTTGAATTACATCTAAACCAACATTTGCCAATGTCTACCTACTTTTTTACCCCACAAACATATAGTGATACACAACAAAAGTAATTCATTTTGTACATATATTATTTACAGAAGAGCCACTGTTATTTTCTGGTTAACTAACGTACATGTACACGATTGACATTAAATGCTCACTTTCACCAGATAACACTGGTTTTAGTCACTACATGTGACATGTCAGAAGAGTATTTTTAAAAATAATGAACTATGCAAAGATGTGGTTCCAATAAGAAACTATGTTCTTTTCATAAAACAGATTGCCTTAAAAACATGCTGGCTGCCAAGAGTAGTAAAACAGGTAAAGTATTGTATATACTGAATATAAGAGATGTGCTTTCAATTGCTGAGATGTGAATCAGTACAAAGGATTTCATATTTTAGAGCCAGAACAAAAAGTCATGAGTTGACACATTGACTTGAAAGATTCCGTTTTTTCATGTATTGAAAACCAAGAAGCCAATTACTGCAGCTAAAGGAGACTGTTATTATGAAGTCATCATTCTGCAATCATTAAAAACTTGTTTAGTCCTTCAACACTTTTTACAGATTGTCAGTATTTATTAATTTTATTAAAAAGTCTGATTCAAAACAACTTTTTAAGCAATGCCTTTCACATCCTGACTTCCCTCCTAATTTTCCTGTCTTACTGTGTGAGTACTTCAGTACAAGCACTTTGCAGCGTACAACAAGACATATTTGGGCACAGCATATTTTCAAAAAACAATACAGCTGCAGCAATTCAGCCTGATCTATGTGCTGTTAAGCTACAACAAAAAAATAAGTGCATCACCCAATACCTTTCTATTCTCATATAAGCAACTGTTTTCCTATATGATTACATAGGAGCATACAGAAAAGGATGCTGATGAGCTAAGCTGAGAAGTCAAAACCCCCCAGTAGGTTGAAAATTGAATTGTTTGTATTTTTTCAGAATTTTTGGTAGTTAAATATCCTGTCAACTGCTATATCAGCAGCCATCTGTTCTCCACTAAAGGCTCACAAGCAGGCCTTTGAAATAGTGTTGGCAGAACTCCTTAGTTGCAGCATGGAGCTCAAGTCCTCATGGTGTACATGAGTACCTCCAAACGTCTGTTAAGGACTGGACAAGCCCAACAGACATTTTCAGTCATTAAAGCATATGAAGCCAGTTTTTACTCACAGTGAAAACAAAAGTGCTTCAAAGGAAGTTAAAAACATGGCAAGATGTATAAATGAGATAAACAAATACCTGATATGGCACTCTAAAAATCAAACCCCAGGGCAAGGCATTCTGACTGTACACGCTCTATGGGGAAAGAGCACACCCTAAATTCAGACAAATGAATTGCACCAAGAGATACTTACTCTGTGGAGGAGGCACACTGTTTTGCTTAATATTGGGACTAGAAACATCTGTCTCTTGCAGCATCTGTGGCACTTGGGAAGTGATCTTGTCAGAATTGCTCTCTGATACGATTACAGATGGCTCAGTAGAAACAGCAAGCGAAGGAGACTCCTCAGACTATTTGAGAAACAGAAAAAAAAAGTTTCCTAAAGCTTTTTAAGTCATATAAAATAATTACTCTTACATGGTGTTATTTTAGCAATATACTTAGCAGCGGCTGAGAAGATGGCATTGAAAAATTAAGCCAATATTAAAATCCTTCAAAATTTTAAATTGAGACTGTAATACTAGGACTGCCATCTAGTGCCAAAATTTTTAGTTGCATACAAGCAAAGATAAACCACATAAATTAATTCTTAAAATATATCACATGCAAAGAAAGAGAATACAATCTAGAAGTCACCAAGATCCTGAAAAGATGTTTGAACACTTATTCAAGAGAGATGTAAGACAGTGACACATATGCATTTGGTTGCAGGCAAACAGGCAAGTTACACAGGCCCAAGTACACAACTCAAAACCCAAATAAATCAAAGTTTTATTTAAAAAGGATTTGCAGTCATTCCTATTAACTGCTCAAAACACTCTGTATGCTTGTATTAGAATAACAAATATTTGCGAGAGCAGTCAGCAAGTATTTCAGTGGAAACTACTGCAGAAATAACTGCCAAGCTACTCGCAGTATTTTCCAGTTATCTGGTCAGTTTTGAAGGTTTCCACTACAGAGACAAGACATAACTGCAACTTAGCCTGTAGCACTTATTGTAATTAAAATGACAGCAAAACAGAAAAAAAGTTTTTATATTCCAAAAGGAAAGTCAGAACATAAGAGAAGTATGATCCCACAGCAAGTCAATAAATGACAAAAGGTTTCAAAAAAGAATGTATTAGAACTGTGTCTTAGCCAAGGAATAAACCCCAAACTTTTGGATGTTCTTAAGAAGTCATGGCTGTAGTTGTGCCACAATGGCCTGGAAACCTCTGACAACAAAACAGTGAAGTCTACACCCAGCTCTTGATGCAGATGTACACAGATCCTATGTTACAGTCACCAGTTTGTACTGTTTCCATCACTCTAATGCAAGCATCTCAAAAATTCAGTCAGAACATACAAAAGAGCAAAAAGATACAATTTTCTTTTTCATTAAATCTCACTATGCAAGAAATTAAACAGTTTTCATTGAAAAAAACCAAACACATGAATTTAGAGGGTAGCAGTTCTCTAACCTTTTATAAATAGTTTGCTGTACCCTTATACACTGACTAAAAAATGATTGCAGAATTTCTCTTAATCTACTGAAAAATTAGTAATCTCAAATATTTTTTAATATATCAACTGTGCTGATAAAATGAACTCCCATGCTACAGGAGTTCCAAGCTGAGCTAATTCTAATGTTGCCTAACAATTAGCAGTCATCAGCTACATAAATAAGTGAGCTTTAACACAATGAAATGTGGTTTCTAAAACAAAAGGAGGACATAAACCGTCTAGAGCAAGATAATCTATTCAGGTAACTGGTATCATAGTTTTGTTAGGACAGCCACACTCTACCAGCAGGTGAAGAAATTAAGATTTTAATGGCTCAGTTCTCTTAGGCTGACTAGCAAACATGTTGCATGCAATACTGCTGACAATGTAATGATATAGGTACATATAGCACTATCTGGACATTTTCCCAAATAATTCTATCTAGATTTTGGATACAGGAAAGTGGATAGTGATATCAAACATTAAAAACTACTCTTTTCTAGGATATTCTCTGCTAACAAATCCATTCAGAAAGTAGACCTGTAACAATGAATAAAGCCTATTTGAAGATATAAATAGTTATGTGCATAATTATATGATTTAGTAATGAAGTAGTAACTTGTCAAAGCATTACAAATGAAGGATTTCCAAAGAAATCTCTTCATTTAAAACTAAAACCTGTGCCTGCTGATAAAATGTAAAAAGTTTCAATGAAGTCCAATGTATAACATGGGAAAAACAGTGCGATGTGAAACAGAAACGTTCAACACTCAGCTGTTTCTGGTGTCTATGAGGATATACTGAATAATAATTTATTTGTGCTCAGTTTATTTATCCTTATATTTGGTTCTCATGTTTTGGAGCATTTGTTCAAGCAAGAGTACACTACCTACCTTGGAAACTCAAGTCATCCATTTTACACATCAGTCACAGATTGTTTCTGAAACTTTTAGGAACAGCTGAGTCAAACAGTATTGGAAGGCATCTCTGTCTGTGTGAAATTACAATGAAGCCAAATCTGATGGCAAGGAGATTTGATAAAGACTAAGACCATCTGCACTGTCAGATACAACAATTTGCAAGCCGTCCTTTTATCAACTCCAGTTCCAGAGAATGTCAGCAATAGTTTCGTTTATCCTTTTCCCCCATACCAAGTTTAATACAGACTATGTCTTGTTTCAGTCACCACTTACAGAGACATACATAGGCACATATACGAACAGATTGAATTTAAGATTCCAGATTAACAGAAGCTCTCAAGCCCCTCAAAAATAGCACAGTGTGGGTCTACATCAGATGCCGATGCCACCAAATCACCTAGGAGTTTTGGTATGATTATAAACACTAAAGAATTGGGGAAAGTCTGCTGAAACTGGGCTTGTATTTTGACAGTGTCAACAGCTTGTGAAAGAAAAAAAATCTAACTGCTGATGCATTTCAAATCAATTTAGATTTCTGAACAGCAAATGCTATAGTCTTTTGGGATGCACCAGTGCACCTCTTTCTAGATGTCAGAAAGCGCCACCTTGATGTCACAACCCAAGCTTTGCTTGTGAAAGTTTTCAATGAAAGCCTCTAAAATGAAACAATGTATTTGCCTTTAAGTTTTTTTAAAAAAACCCAGACACTGACAGGAATAAAGGCACTTGCGTGCACAGGCAGATGTCTTTTGAAATACAGCTTCAAAAACCACCGAAACCAGCTATGCACTAGTCAGATAGAACAGGTAGCTGTTGCTAACCTTGAATAAAGATTGAACTGATCTAAATTATATAATTGTAGTAAAGTTCCACTTGGATATAGGGAATTTATAGTAAGCCTTAAGTATGTCTGAATGAATGTACTTTTCAAGACACATTTTCAATATGCTTCTGTACATTTTCTTTGGTGACCTGCATCCTCTTGCAAAAGATTTCATTCTAGTATTTTCATTTGAATCTTAACACCTTGTTATCCTTATGAAACAAATGCTCAGCAATTAAAAATTAAAACTCAATATTCTGACCTATGCTTTCTGGTACCGAACTGCTGCCTCACTAGTATTGTTCACTTTTTATGGAACATAAAATCAATGCCACTAGAAATATTAAATACTTTACATCTCCTACAATGTGATAGTTTGTAGAGTAGCAATATCTGAGAAAGCTGCTATTTGGAGAAAGATTGAAAGACAACTTGTGTTCTCTAGAGTATGTTTTAACTGTGAGATGAAGGAAACAGTTTGTGAATTGGTTCAAATAAAACCTTTTCTTATTCAGTGACTAAGATTAAGCTCAGTGCAGCTACAAAAAAAAAATCAATTTTAGACAGTATTTAAGTCAGAATATAGCAAGTCAGTAACACTTCATTCTGTTGCAACCAAATTGTAGAATATCCTACTAGTCTTGTGCTCAGAACTTTTAGTTCTTATGTTTCCAGATTTCAAAGTTTTCAACTATTGCTTGAATAATTCAAACGAGAAAATAACCTGCCAGTCAAACCTATGACATTACTGTTTGGGAAGGTACTGCTTTTCAGAGTAGATATATTTTTTAAAACTCATAAATTATATCTATCTGAAATTCAACTGCTCAATTACCTTTATATTCATAAGCATATAACCTGAAACAGTATTCTTAGTATAACCTTATGTATAAAATTAATCTTTGAAAGGACTTTAGCACTTCCAAATCCAATTTAGCATAAACCAAATTTTGCATCCCTACCTTAGCTGGTTCACTAGTACTTATGGTCTTCAGAGAAAAAGCTCTTTCCTGCTGTGGTTGAACTTTTGAGGTATCCTCCTGAAATTCCTCTCCAGCTTCTCTATCCAGTTCTTCAGTGTCCTACAAAAAGGAGTGTGGGAGGGGAAAAAAGAAGAGTCCGTGTTTGCAGTCAAGTTCTGACTCTTCTTCCCTGCATCGGTTTTGTTGCCGTAATTTTATTATAGTTTCTATAACTTCTATACAACTTCTATAACTAAGAAAATATATTAAAAAAATTAAAGTAGCGGGCTGAAATTAGTCTAGGCTAACATTCAAAATTTATAGAATAACATAATAAAAAAATACTTATAGAATCCAATAAAGCCCAGAAAACAGTATTCTTCATACAGTTTACTAACAAAAATCCCAATCCCAGAATGAACTGCACTTCACAATCCTGTTAAATTATAAGGATGTGAAATTAAACTGCATTTACTCTAAAAACTTTGCAAAGGTATCACAGTGACACTTGACTGCTCTCCATTCTGTGCTTTGTTACACATAACAAGTTTTAAAATGCAAGCGCTGCATATTAACCTGCTTAGTTTTCTATCATTATTAAGCTTTAATATTTTTGCAACGCAATTTAGTTTGCCATGATGCTGTAAAACAAACTTCAGTACAGAAACTGAAAATATGTTCAAAGTATCCAAGACCTTTACTCCTTAAACATTCTAATGGTGAAAAGTTTTCATTTTACATGTGGAATTAGGGTAGTTACACTTTTTTATAGGACTAGAAGAATCCTGTGGTGGTAAAGAGTAAACAGTACACAGGTCTACGATTTTAAGCCATAAGTACCTCTTGAAACACTGTTCCTTCACTTACTTCCACTGGAACCTTATGAAAATGCAGTCACAGTCTAAGTCTGTTGATTCTTGACAGGAAAGAACACATATTGCCTTACACCTATCTCTAAAGTTAGCTGCCACTGCTTTGACAAACACTGAAGTCAAAAAAAGCGTTTGAACATTTAAGTATAATCAATGAGAAAGATGAAGCTGTTTAAATGAAGGTGTTCCATTTTCAGAGGCTAAATATACAGATTTTGGGTGAGTTTGAAGTAGGACTGGCAAATTAAGTTACTAAACTCTTATAACAAGGATAACTTCTGTGATGTATTAGGAGTTCTATCAAGCAACACCCTCAATTTTACATAAAAATTTAGTACAAAAAAATTCTCATCTGTAAACTGATGGCTTCACAGACTGATGGACTGAAAAAAAAAATAACAAAATTGGAATGGTTGGAGATTAATACGTAGAATAAGTGAATCTCATTATGTTAATATGGACAGTAGAACTCAATTTGACATATACCACTTAAAAGACAGCTCACAAGCAATGGAAAAAATCCAAATTCAGAATGCCCTCACTGACTATAAGATCCATCCAGAATACCCACAAACACCTGTTAGCTATAACCTTTTAATCTTGACTTACACTCAGAGTCAATTACAAAAAAGCTGCAGTCCTGGTTCTCCCAGATTGAATCTGCCTCAAAATAAACACTGCAAATTGCCTCACATTTGCCTCAAAACAAACACTACAAGTTGCCTCAAATTTGCCTCAGAAGAAACACTGCTAATTGACACAAGCTCCACCTCCAAATAGACAACTTGAAAAAAGAATTTTATGTAGCAGGAATTTAATATTTTAAAACTGTTTTAAAAAAATCTCAGACTGAAAACATGACAACCGTAAGAGCCCATCCAAAGCAAGTATGACTGAAGTTTTGCTTTCCCCCCACCTCCAATCCACCTAGTCAGATTTCACTGAACATTGATCATTTTGTAAAGAATGTAAACTATGAATGGCTGTCATTACAAGCAGAAGCAGGATGTAATCTGATAATGAGCTATTAAAAGCTTTTTCCTATTAGGAAAGTACTTGTTTTCATCTATTCAAACTGCCAAGTGCAATCTGCTTTTGCTATTTTTACAAATGTGTTGCAATGTAATCTTCAAAAGCTATTTAAGTAACACAGAAAACTCCAACCATCCTCAGTTTGAAAATATTCTCTCCTTGCTGAAAGCTGACTCAGAGTAGCTCCACCTCCTGAGTTTGAGGCATTGAGACTTTCAGATAACTCAAGATACAACAGTACTTACAAAACCCACTATATTCTCACAGAATTGACAGTTTAAAAGAGAACTTCAATTTCGTTCACCCTGCTAGCTAGCTATGTTCACCAAGGCAGCTGTCTTTGAAAGGACATGAGGAAAAGGCTTCCCATGCTGAGGACAGTTCCTCCTGGAAGCATCCCTACAGTAGAGAATCCTGATTTGATAGCAAATAACTAATTCAGGATTAATACTTCCCATATTTCATGCTTTTCTTAAACCAAGCAAAATTACTAATTATTCCATGTTTGACCTGTGAACACAACAAATTAAGGAACTACTAGTAAAAGAAGAATTACTTTGACTCTTGAGAAACAATAGTAGACAATCCAATACCATAAGGAAATTAATTTCTTCAAAAAAATTTTTGCTTAAGATGCTAATATACAAAGATAAGGCAATTCTGTGATTTCCTCACAACTGCCTTTCAAACCATCCAGATTTTACCTGTGCAGGAGAGTTAGCTTCTTCCCCCTGCTTCTTCTTTTTCTTCTTCTTTTTCTTGGATTTGCCACTTGTAGAACTCTGAAGAATTGGCTCTGCTTTCTCTCTTTCATTATCTGAAATCTTTGTATGGGAACAGAAGGTATTTAGCATTTAAAATGACAATGAAACATGCCTTCTATAGACTAAACACAAATTAATAGCTATAAGGAATTTAGTTGCATAATCAAGTGTAAACAGCGTTATGTGTTCAGTTCCTTTTAGGAAGACCACATTCTTTACATGCTATCTGGTAATACAGAATAAAGAGAAGCTGGGAAGGGAAAAGGCAACACAGCACCATGTACTGGTGGCATGGAAATGCTGTTTTTCATATCGAGAATTAAATATTGTTATGAAGTATTTACAAAAACAGATCTAAGTCCCCTCAGTCTATACTGATAAGGTAATCCCTCTAATTACAGTAAGACAGTAAGATTTAACATGGAGCTGAGCAACTTCTCTTTTCTTAATAACAACATCCAGCATTTTCCTTCTCTATGTACACAACAAACACAATTGTGCTATTCTTATCAGTGTAAAAGAGGTGAGAGATTACCTATCACCACCCTTTAAGTTACTTTAAGAAATGGCAGCAGTAAGGGCAAAGTCTTAGTGCTAAGAAGAAAATACCACCTTTTACCTTCTGAATATCAGATCTCTCTTCACGTTGAGGAACAGAAGCGACTTTTTCTTCATCTACCCAGTTTCCCCACTCCTCTGCTGGTGCATTCCAATCAGAGCTGGGATCAGCTGAAGAAAGTCCATCTAAAAGATTGAAAGTTTTTTTCAGGAATATTGCCTTACTTTACAGGTGCTCTTTTCCAGTTTAAAAATTAAAAAGAAACCCCCAAAACTAAGCATAAACCCACTTCTTTGAATCAAGATATAAATAGTAATTTCCTGTATTTCTGAAAAAAAGTAAAGATTTTATTGATAGGTGCAGGACATTTTTAAGTAATGAGTACGACTGATTTTACAGTGCAGTCTGATTGCAGACTAATCACGGCAGATGCAATTGCTTTGAGATATTCTTCTAAACTATATGAACAGGAACAAATTTAAGAGTTGTTCTCTATGTTAAACCTTCTTCCTAGTTTGTGAAAAAATTAGGAGGAACAGTAACAATGATCAATCTTACCTTGGTAAGATTACTTTACAAGTGATATATCTGTAAGTGTAAATTTTAGTCAAAAGTGTAAATCTTAGTCTTGACGGACTGACATTTATTAATAACCTTGTTTTTTTAAGACTCTTTCATCCCTACTCCATTTTGTTATTGTTCATTTATGATGGCACATATTTATGTTGTCACACAGGAATGACAGATTTAAAGGGTCAGTTATATAAAAATTAAAAATATCTGAAGGGAAGAACTAAGCCTTAGACTGTCTGTTTAATAGAAAGTCACAGCAAGCCAATTTTAAAACAGAACACTTGTAAAAGATTGCATTTTCATTTCACATGTATATTAACATCACAAATATTTCTCACCTCCAGTCTATACCAAATTGAAGAAGAGTCAAACTTGCTCTGCCAACTACAGTGGGATGCAGTTTAGTCATTTAAAAATCAAGTGAAAATGAAAAGCAATAATAAACCCAATAAAATTTACTGGCAAACATTACAAAGCTAAAATCACACACTAAGAGATCTTAAGATTAGTTAGAATACTTTTCTGCCTCTTGCCTTCATAGGTAATATTACCTTAATTGTGTCTACTTTGGATGCTAAAATTTACTGATTTGAAAACACAATTACTCCCCAACATAACACTTTACAGTTTATCTACTGCCCTCTCGCTAGCTGCTTAAGGAAAACATCCATTCTTATTAACAATAAAAGTAAGTAGTATTTCTACATACAGTTAATTTCCTCATCCAGATCCCAATAAAGCAGTAAGGTGTATCTGTATATCATGTTGGCCTAAACTTGCATTTACCCACTTCTATCAGTGTACCTTTCAATTAGTTGACATCTATGATGAAATTATATTCTATTCTATTAACAGAAGCTATACCCATAAACACTCTATGCTCAGAAATGTGAATGAACTATGCTTTTGATAAAATGTAAATCTGATTACTTTCAAATAATTAACTGATATGTGCTTCCCTTACCCTTAAACCAGATAAACCACAACAGATAAGTTTCCAAATGATCTGGTATCAGAGTAATCATGCCAAAAGTGGTGTAATCCAGGACCGCATCAATCTATTCCACTTTTGCAGTCATTAAACAGTAAGTTGTTCTTAGAGAGACGGTAACATGTAAGGCTGCTTCTGTAGCCAATTTCTAGAACAATTTTCCTGCTCAATGCCGTAATGAGATGCAGTAAACTTTTTCTTAAGCAGGGAGTAAACACCCATTTTACCACAATTCCCAAATAGTTTCAGTGATTTCTATGCTGTATATGCTTTCTATACACATAAGAACTTCCTAATGTTTGGTAAATGTGAAAGTAAGTTTTAGATTAAATTCAAGAGTCTTATGTCACACTAACTTTTCAGTAAGATATAAACATATAGAAACAAACTGACTCAAATACAATCTGCTAAATATGTATTTTGCAGACTTGCAGTAGATTTTTCTCACCATTTGCAGTAAGACTTTTTTTTAATTTATTACAAAGATTTTTCTAGCAAAAGCCAGCACTGCCTTAAAACGCATGAGCTCTCACTTCTGAGTTTGAATAGCCAAGTATTTTTTCTAAAAATTAACCATTGTCTATTATAATGTGTCAAAATACTTCTTCCTGCTTTCTTCAAACTGTCAATTAGCTTAACAAAAGTGAAACATTCCAGGTTTTTCCTTAGATTCCCACAACTGTCCAATACCAGTAGCTAACATAAGTAACTAACAGTAATTAACATTTTATTAGCGAACATTTTAGAGGAACATACTTAACCCAGACCATTCATCATCGACAGGAGGTTGAGCATGACTTAAATCCCACTGAAAATCAGAAGTACCAGTCTGAGAAACTGATTCACTGTTGGATCCTGAAAGGGAATAAATAAAATTGTACTTGTAAATTAACAAGCATCCTGAAGTTTTCTTGGGGAATGAAATTCCAATCGAAGCTGGAAAGGAAGACAAAAGCCTCAAAGAAAACACTCTAAGGACTGCACAGGACAGGAAAACTAGCAGGCTCTTGTACATGAGGTTTATTCAGAAAATAAGGAAAATGAAGGAAGACAAAAGTAAGTAATGAAAAGAATATGGAAAAAGAGATAAGAAGAGTGAGTCCATAAGGCTTACAGCAGTCTCCTCAAACTGAAAAATACAATGAAATTTTGTGGGTAGTAAAATTATTACCCTGTATTAGTAGGAACTCTTACAGTGAGAAGCTTAAAAGATTACTAGAAAGAAACGTCATTAATTACATTGCAGATCGACCAACTAAACTATACATTACTAAGATTCCAATTCTCATTTAAAGTAAAGGATTTCAGAAACATAAAAGCAGCAGGAGTAAGGCCAGTATCAGTCATGATAACAGAAAGTGTTACACACCTAACATTATTAAGAAGAATAAACAAGAAACAGAAACCATTCCATAGGAAAGTAAAAAACAAAAAAACCTCCTTAATTGTAAGAATGAAATATTACTGTATGCTGAGACTTACTTCTGAAATGCAGTTTAAATATGACCTGTGTCTCTTTTATACACACCTCTGCCAAAGATACCTCAGATGACAGAAACATTGACATGTACTAATTTTTTTTGCCAGTCAGTCACAATTAAGAAGTAAATATATGTCCATGTGGTCACTTTGCATTACAGTGTTGCTGGTTAATAGCAAGGAATAGCATTCACTGTTTTCACACTTCTCTAGAAGTTTTAATGATGGTATTGCAGATGAATCTCAGCTCAGTCTGTCATCCTACTTTATCAAATAAACTTTAAGTTTTGGTTTAGAGACAACTTGAATTCAAGTGGCTGCTTGGAATTTTTTTTTTTTTTCTAATTAAAACTCTCTGTACAGTTAAGACTCCAGACACTGAGCTTGAGTTCAACAGTTAAAAGCCTGTAGCACGCAAAACAAGCAAACACAGCCTAAGTGCATAAGCACTTGGCCAGCTACTTCCGAACAGAAACAGCCATGCCAAGCTCATGCAGAAAGCAAGCAAGAGCAGAAAACCTGACATATGATCCCTTTATTGTATAATAAATCATTGTAGCACTTATGTCAGTAGCTCAACATACAAGATTTATTATGAAGGCAGGTTTGCACTCTACAGCAATTTCACCCTTCAAAAAAGAAAACCCTAGAGCTCAGCTTTTCCATCTGTCATACAGAGAAAAGACTCAAGACTTAAAATCCTGCCCGTGGACCATATTTTGAAAGCAGTGATTCAGTTCCTTGAAGGGCAAAAAAACATCAAATAACAAACCTCCTAAAAGATTAGGGGTAAATGAGCTTTCCTAGAAAGCAATCTTCAGATCTCTAACTTGAGACATAGCAACACTGAGCAACCTTTTACACCCATTATTTAGAATTAATACACAGACAGGAAGGATAAATAAGAAATCACAGAATCAAAGAATGATTTGGGTTGGAATGGACCTTAAAGATTATGTCATTCCAAGCCTTCTTACTGATCTAGCTTTTGATTATCCATTTAAAACAGTTACTTCACTGCATAATTTCAGCATGACAAAAAAGCTTTCTAGGCTTTCATAAAACATGTCTTCTACTCTTTACAGTACTATTTTCAAAGAACAATGAGAAAAATGTGTATTAATAACACTTGGCAAACTACACTCTATGCAGCGCAGTGGAAGAGAGTGGAAAAATCTTTGGAAAGGCATACATACCAGAAACTGCAGGAGTTAATCCAAATGAGGAGAAAGAAGTAGAATTCTGTTCAGAGGTATTAATCCTTGCATCCACATTCCAAGCAGCTGTGGAAGAAGGGGAGGAAAAAAAATTGAAAGAACTTCACACACTGCCAGCAATGTTGAAAAGGTTAGTTACTTAATTATGAATCAAGTCAGAAAAACAGTGGACATTCCAGCTGTGATAACATTCCACACAATTTAAAATTTAAAAACTACTACTGTTTTTTTATTTTGAATCACATTTATTTAACTGGGGGGGAATGCACTCAAAACTGGACAGGTATTCCAGCGGTTGTCCAAAAGTCAGACAATCACTATCCCTAATCTACTGACTCTTGTGTTTATACATCCCAGAATACTGTTGGTGTCCTTTGCTGCTAGGACCTATGCCTGGCTGATGTCCAGCTTGGTGCCCTGCAGGACCCCTTATCCCCAGAGCTCCTCTCCAGACAGTCAGTCTCCAGCCAGGATTGCTTCCAACCCAAGGTTCAGCAGTTCACGTTTGTTCTCACTGAACTTCCTTGGGTTCCCGTTGACCTGATTGGTCACAATGATTACTCCGCTGGGTTTAGGCCCTTTTGGATGGCACCCCTCATCTGGGCTGTATCAACTGATTCCCCTGTTCCCACACAAGTTGGGTGTAAATTGGAAATCTGATGTAAATGGCACTCTGTTGCCTCTCCCAGGTCCCTCATAAAGACAATAAACAGGACAGTTTAAGTACAGCCCTGTGATATCCCCCTTGTTACCAGCCTCAATGGAGAGTGGGATTTATAGCCATTACCTTTGAGCCTGACCAGTTTTTCAACCATCCTAACTTGGATACAACAATACTGTGAGAGACAGCATTGAAAGCATTAGTCAAGACACCGTAAAAGATTTCCACTGCCTTCCCCTCACCCACAAAATTAGTCATTTTACCAGAAGTAAATCAGCCTGATCAGACATGATGTACTCTTAGCATCAAAACCAACAAAAAGATGGTTACAAGTAGCCAAGAACGGCCTTACTAGAATATACAGCAGAATACAACTAACTAGAACATGGAAAAAGCCCTTTGCTTCCACTTGGCAACAGTAAAGCTTCCAGTGGTATTTCAAGCCCAGTCTAAGGAACTCTATTTCAAGATATGCCAGAGAAATAAAAAAAGGTCTAGCGCTGGTTATGGCTGGGGTACGACTGTGTTTTGGATTTGCGCTGAAAATGGGGTTGATAACATAGTGATGTTATTGTCATTGCTGAGCAGTGCTTAGACAGAGCCAAGGCCTTTTCTGCTTCTTGTACCACTGGCAGCAAGGAGTTGGGAAGAGACACAGCTGGGACAACTGACCTCAACTGGCCAAAGGGATATTCCATACCAGAAGGCATCATGCTCGGTATATAAAGTAGGGGGCAGAAGGAGGAAGAGAGGGACATTTGGATTGATGCCATTTGTCTTCCCAAATACCCATGATGTGCGATGGGGCCCTACTATCCTGGAGACAGACAAACACCCGCCCATGAGAAGCAGAGAATTATTTCCTTACTTTGCTTCCATGTGAAGCTTTTGCTTTTCCTATTAAACTGTCTTTATGTCAACCCATGAGTTTTCCAGCTTTTACCCTTCCGATTCTCTCCCCCATCCCACTGGTGGTAGAGCGAGCAAGTATCTGTGTGGGGCTTGGTTGCTGGCTGGGATGAAGCCATGACAAGACTAAAGTAACACTGCTGAATTCAAAGGAACACTGCTTTCCAGAAGAGATGAGAATTACTTAAGACTGAACAGTGGGAAGGGCCATATTGCAGTTTTTACTAAGAATTTGGAGATTGTTGCCCAGACAGAAATCAAAAAAATCTCTATTATTACTATGGACAGCACAAGTGATAAAGGCAGAAAATTGTACTGAGCAGTAAAAAAACAGTTTCTAATGAGAAAAACAGTGTAATACTAAATGTCACAAAAGTTGCCTGGAGCCTAAACAAACACTTGCCAAAACCAAACACAGTTGATTTGATCATACTGGATCAACAGAACAGACTTATGACCTGGGATCCACTACTAAAAAATATATTTATGTAAAAATGCTTAAGCGAAGCAAGTTTTTTCAGAACAGCTTACCAATAGGAGTGAACAAAGAACGCTCTTTCCAGGGCCTGCCCACCAGGCCTACACCCCAGTCCTTTCCATTTCCATTAGCATCTCCAGTGTCCTGGCCCCAAGCCAACGTCTCAGTCTTCCTCTTCCCAGCTGCAGTTGAAGGAACAGATGTCCATTTCTCCTCCCCTACGCCAATCTGTGAGATTTTTACAGACTTCTCATTCCAGCTTCCTCCATTTACTGTATGGCTTTCACTCAATCCAGGAGAAACTTAGACACAAGAATAATGAAAGCATTATTTCAAATAAGAACTGGATGAAAAATTAAAATATCACTTACATACACACTCACTTGATAAAAAAACCCAAAAAACAAAAGACAAATGAATGGCAGCTTTGCTACAGCAGTGTGATACAGACGAGCTGCTGCTCTGTCTCAGCTGATTTTCCAGTTCAGATGATATGCACCATCTGTCTACTAACTTGAAGAGTAAGGAACAAACAGCACCAACTGCACTCTCTTTCCTCATCCCTTTCTTTATAGGGCTGGTATACTGGTGAACCAGTGCCTCCAGATTAAAAAAAGGACAGGTAATTTCTCGTAGAGTATAATGATGATTTGTGGAAAACACTATTCACTAAATGGAGAATATTTTTGGTTTCATAATTGCATACAGCAGTTCTCCAAGCAGGAAGCAGAAGAAATTACTAAGTATTAGAAAACACTTACCAAACACTGCATAGGATTTACAAAAAGCATAGTTATCATATTGACCACAGAGTCCACCACAGTTAAAAATCATGGTAACACTCTCAAAATAATTTCCAAGTAACATAATTTATGTTATACTAAGATAAAAGACCAAAAAACTCCAACAGTCTACCCTGATGAGAAATTACTAGCCATGGCAAGTTTAATCTATACTTGGACAGAAGTCAGCAGTACACTGAGATAAAGACCTTTATAAAACATTTTTAAATTTATATCCCTATAAAATATAAGGGCTAGTGTGCACAGTCTCACCTCCTACATATCACAAACCTTTCTCAAAGGGCTTTGTATATCCCCCTTTTTATATATGCAGTGTAAACAACGGAAAAATTGCTCTTTCACAAACAATTAAGAAATACCTGCATATTGCAAGTGTAACACTTAAACACATGAGCCAACACCTCACGCACAAGTCAATATCATCCACCAACAAAAACTACAGACCAAACATTTTATTCCTCAAATGAAAGCATAGCTCAGGCAGCATGGACATGCCAAATTCAAGGTGGTCTCATTGACAAAGAATTGATTAGGTAAGATATGCCTAGATTTTCCCAGATAAATCAATCACAAACACAGACGTTTGTAAGGTCATTTGCTGTACACCAAAACACTGCCCTTTCTCCACAGCATTAGCACTGCTCCTGTCAGTCAACTTCATCAGAGAGTAATATGAAGTCCTGGGGAAAGGAAAATACCACAGAGACAGAAAACCAAACTGTAGCTGGCAGAGAAACCCTTTTGCAACCTTGCAAAAAGCCACCTGAGGTCCTGAAGGAGGAGCTTGATTATTCTGTGTTTATTATACTGCTCTTTACTTTCTATATGACCAGTATGTTTTTACAGAATCACGGAAAACTTAAGATTGAAAGGGATCTCTCGAAGTCACCTAGTTCCACCTTCTGCTCAAAGCACAGCTAACTTCAAAATTATACCACATTATTCAAGTTCTGGAAACCATAAAGGCTGATAGTTCAATGTGGGTCTGGGAAATCTCATGAAGAGTTTTTTTCCTCATGGTCTGTCAGAATTTCCTCTTACTCAATTATTATACTCAATTATTGCCTCCTGTCCTCACCTTCCATACGATGGTACAGGAAGTTTGCATGTGAAGTAAAGCTCTCAAAAACAAGCAGAAAGCTATTTACTTTCTGGATCTGAGTGCTTTTAATAACTCATTTGACTTTTTAAATTACACTAACTACTTTTCATTAAAACAACACCACTAAAGTTGGCTATGAGCAAGAAACAACTATGTTAATTTCATTATGCCAAACTAATTCACTTTAGGTATTACTATACCAGTATCTCTTATTAGAAAACTTCTAAGATTCATTAGTCAATGACAGTCTAAAAACAGCCAAATATTTTGTGTATAACATATGTAAATTTATAAACATATATTTAAAAATTTTAAAAATTAACGTATTTATGCATCTTAAAGGAGTATGTAAAGAACTGAGTAACTAGTCTGTGCAATACGAAACAACTGAAAACTTTGCAATAATCAGGACTTGTGAGCTCTTTTTACCTTGTGGAATTGATGACTCCCCCTTTGCATGTTTAGAGCTGCTAATCTGTGCATTAGAAAGTGCATCACCTGATTAAGAAGTAACAGGAAACAAAGTTAGATGAAGCTTTTCCAAACAACACCACCTGTAAAAATCTTCTTGAAGAGTACCCATTATTTCAAGAAAAGAAACATATTAATATCTCAAAGTAAATTAAGACATTTCCAGAGAATTTAAGAATAAAATTGAAATGCTCTTATGATTTACTTATTATGTGTTTATTTTGCAGACAGAATGAACTCAAACTGACTTAGCACGATAAACCAAGTAACTGCGAATTTCAAAGAACCTTAGCTAATTTCCTTATGAATGAAGAGCAAAAATCTAAAACAGAGGCTGTAATTTTCAAGAGAACGGTGGCTCTAAGTACTTCTGACCTGTAAGTATTTCTTACCAGCAAACACTAGGTACAGCTGAATTCTTTGCAGATTAGTTTGGTACAAGGTGATACATAAGAACATGATACATAAAGGACTCTGGCTAGAGAGGTTACAGTAGCAGTTATGTTTCAGCACAGTGCAGAGAGACAGTTGGAACTGCCACTTCTTAAAACTCTTTGCAAATGGTCAAGGAAAAAACAGGAAACAAGGGATCTAGTCCTCAGGGCAAGAATTATGCACTCAGTCAAGATGCAAACAAGTGTCAACAAAACACCAGGGTGAGGCACACAAATTTCAATACAGTGTTACAAGGCACCAGACAGTTGCTAGGCTCAGTGTTTTTGTCACTGTGTTAGAACATCAAACTTCATCTAATTAAAGCACCAATTTCTCACTTGCAGCCAAATATGAATTCCTGTACCTACACATGATTTAAACCAGCTCATGCAACCTTTTGTAACAGCAGCAGCCATATCTATTGAATTCTTAACTATAACAATTGATGACTAAATCTCAGCCAGATGTGCCTCACCATTATGAACACCTTTAGTAGGGTACTACTAAATCTACGTTGGAAAAAACACCTATATGTTAAGCAGTGAATGATCTTTCAACAGAACTTCATGGGCATAATCCTCCCACAAGGAAGCATTCAAAAAGTTAAGGAGCTGGTGCTGCCTGCAGCAATGCTGAGGATGCCTTTGAAGTTCCAGGAAACATAAAGGGCAGAGTCAGCAGAGCACAAGTGAAGGAACAAGGATATATGCCTGTGCAGCTACTGATAGAGCACCAGTGTGGATGGAGGCCAGTGTCTTAGCCACTTACTCCAGAAAATTCTCTCTTGAGCCTCCCCAAAAATATGGCTCAAAAGGGGGGAGTTTTGCACCATGAGAAAGTACTTTTACACCACCTGACATAATTTCTTCAAGAGTTTCACCTCCAAATATACCTATCAAACATCAAAATGCATTACCATTTAAGCATTCAAGGAAAGTTATCTTTCTAGAACACATCCACAGACCTATCAACCATCGTACCTTTATTTTTTCTGAGACCAACCGGCAGTGACGGTGTAGGCATCAGTTGTTCAATGGATACAGTAACCGTATTCTCTAGTCCCTGGAGATTTGATTCTCCTGAGCCACTGTCGGTCAGCACCTTGTCTCGCTTACGCTGCTGACGCTTCTCTCTGTTACTGATTTTTGTTTCCCAGGCTCCTAAAACATCATCAAAATGAAAACACCAAAAACTAAGTCAGAGAGCAAGGGAAGAGCTTTAGCTTGTCTCATATCAAGCTGACGTCTGAGGGCAGTTTAACAATCTGACATGACACTCAGCTTCAACATTAGCTTGAAAACACAAACAAATGGCCAAAGGTAAGTTTTTCTGGATGCAATGTGGTAATACCTTGCTTCACAGAGCAAAACATAAGTAAATGTTGTTTCAAAGACCAGATTTCCAGGTATAATATGTGACTATGGAGTTATGACAAAATAACTTTCTTATGTATTTTTATGAATCAAACACAAGTAAATCCTAAACAGCATTTAAGCCAAAATGTTTGCATATTGTGTATGTTTGTGTTCAGTACCTTCATCAACTTCCTTTCCATCTAGACGAGATGTATCCTGAACCGTTTTAGCATCTCCCTTTGATTTCTTTTTTTTCTTTGACTAGAATAAAAATAAAACATTATCTTAATAGTTAGTTAGTGATCACTTTTTGTAGTGGTTGAGAATTCTCCCCCTCCACCCCCTGCCAAAAAAAGAAGGAATAAATGTGAAACAGATTTTCACTAACAACCCTCTGTGAAAGACTTACACAGCACAGAAATGGCAGGTGGGTGGAACATTACTTATGCTACAGAGCACAAAGCCTGGTGAAAGAAGCTGTGCTGGTGGCATCACAATCACAGAGGAGTAATGAGATGTGTAGCAGGCAGATCCTAGTCTGGCAAAATTTGTTTTGTGTAGAAGCAAGTAAAAAGTTATACACAGAGAAATAAATAATGCCAGTGGTTCCTTTAAAAAAAAGGTACAAAAATTTCAGCTTGGAAATTATTTCAAAACATAAGCTGTGCTTAGAGCCCATACATAAAAGACCTTTTTTTCCCCCCAATTACAGCTTCTTGAATATAAGAGCTAAGCTAAACAAATAGGAACAGAAATGACTACTTCTACAAACAGTTTTGGTGCAACAGGTAGCAACATACAGTGTTGGCCAATAGCCAAAGAACACATGAGGAACTCAGCAGGCCAGCCAAAATTTTTGAGTCCTCAAGATGCACCTGTACCCCATGCAAGAACGATAGAAAAATAAACTTTTTTCTTGATCCCCAATGGTCGAATTATTTTAAGACAGAGCAAAGTTGTGTGTTTGCAAACAGAATGGATGAAGGCATTTTAATATTCTACAGTCTCATCCACAGAGTCACTTCTCAGATAACAGTCCCTTACACTAAACACTAAAAAAAATCCTCCGTAATGTGGCAAGTCACTAAAATGGAAAGAAGGGAAGAAACTATTTAAAGTGTCAATGGATTTATAAACTATGAACAGCCACAGATCAGACACTACCCAAAGCTTTCCCTCCCACAAAGCAGTACAATTTAAATGACTATCCTGAAAAAATGTGCATGAAATTCACAATCCTGAAGCAGGTAAGAAATAGAGAAGCACAAAGGATATGTGATTTTCATTGAAAGCATATGCCCAAGCACAAAAAAATAACCACACCCTTCAGCCCATAGATTATATGTATTCATATATCTACATACATGTACATAAATCGTTAATCCCACCCATCGACTTATACCATCCATCCCAAGCTACACAAAGACACATACACAGGACCCCTTAAAACCTTAGCAGGTTTATAATGTTACAAATGCAAAAGGTGCCCTAAGAAGCCTTATCAAATAATTAGATGCCTGTACAGTCACCTGCAGTTCAAGGAAAGCTCTTGAGTGTGCTTTTGACTGAAGGGTAACAATCTACTCCTGAGGCAATCATGCTTTGCCCAGGGTCCCCCCAAGTGATATGAAAACATAATTAGGTTGAATAATCATCCATATATTGACACTCATTTAGTGCAGTTGCAGCTTCAACTCTGCATTTTAAAATTCACTGAACTATGTTTGCAATTTTAGGCAAAGCTTGAGTTTAGCATTTAAACACCTTGCCTACTTGAAAACTTGCAAATAGGTATTCATTCAGGTTCAAATTGTGTTATGTTCTTGGTAAAAAAACCAACAAAGTCAATCTGATATGCAAAACATGGGGAAAAGAAAGAGGAACCCAGCATGAAATTTTAAGGCAAACGTACTTCACAGAAAAGTCTTTTATTTGCCAATTACAAAAAGATTTTGAGTCCCACAGCAAACTAAAAGGATACAGTCTTTTAGCCAATACACTAACGGCAAAAGAAGTTTAGAGGGCAGCCAAGTATGTTTATTAAAGCCTGCATGAGCTAAAGAAATGACAATAATCATAGACAGGCTTGGGTTGGAAGGCACCTCAAAGATCGTCCAGTTACAACCTCCCTGCCATGGGCAGGGACACCTTCCACTAGACCAGGTTGCTCAATGCCCCATCCAACCTGGCCTTGAACAGAGCCAGGGATGGGGCACCCACAACTTCTCTGGGCAACCTGTGCCAGTGCCTCATCACCCTCACAGTACACTAATTTCTGACTGCTTGTGCACAATCATTTATTTTTCCAATACTCCTCAGCAGAGGTCAACAAACGCATTTCGTTGAAGAAAATAAGTCAGAAACCCATGACAGTAGGAAAATTTAATGGAAAATATTAGCAAAAGAACCAAGCAAAAAAAATTATCCTCAAAGGCCTATCAAGTATATCCATGTATACCCATAGCATATACGATAAGGCAAGAAGATATTAGTCCTCACAGTGCAAAAAATAAGAGTGTTTTTAATATAGCTGTTCAATCTGCATAACAAAAAGCTGACACCAGACTTCAAAGCCCATATTTGTCATCAAAATGGATACATCTGGAAAAAGAAATAAGCAGGCACATGATCTTAATCCTTTGAACAGTAGTCCCCCAACTGTTAGACCATTTACAAGCCACTTAACAATACTATCATTATGCTGCATCCCATAGAAGCCATTGGAGAAACACACACTTAATTTCTGTAGATTTAACACTGTCACATGATGAACAGAGATATATCAGTGTTTAGTTGGGGGCAGGAGGGGGTTTTGCTTCACAAACATTCCGTGATAAGATATGATCTCAGAAGTTAAGAAAATACTACTTTAGCTCTTTCCAACACCAAATCAGATTAGCACTATTCATAGTAAGAAATATGCCTCTTTACTCATGTAAGTAACAGCATTTTAAATTACAAATAGAGTTATTAGATACTGAAATAACATACCCTAAACTTTGACATTGTCATTTTGTATCCATAACTGACCTTTTCATTCTTCTTTTCTGTCTCCACAGGCTGCTTTATATTGTCTTTACGGACAGGTTGTGTTACTTCATCTTCAGATACATCAAGGAAAGACCGTCCATTAGGCTGTGTAAATAATAAGTGTAAATAAAAGAAAAAATTAAAAAAGCAGATAATGCAAAGCTCAAATTACACTATTACTGAAATGTAATTACTTGTTGACTGGAAAATGCTTGTACGATTATTGAATAAAGCATTCTGAACTGTGGAGTGGTGATCAAAATACCTACTGCAATTCTGTATTCACCAAACACAGAAATGAAAAAGGAAAGGAAACAGGACTCCTCATTTCATCTCCCTCCTACTCAACCCAGGAATTGCATATCAAAAGGTAAATTTCTGAAAGTTACCAGTTTTTTAAGTTCTCTGCAGTTGTTCCACAAACTGATTCAGAACAGCTACAGTTGTATGTGCCATAAATTATTTAATTAACACAATTACCACTTTGTAGCAGTGCAGCAACAGGCTGAACTTTTAAAAGTAATTTCTACTTTAACCAAACATCTGCAATTTCTGTGTATATCTCTCACAGCTCACTTCCTTCACAAGTTAAACTTCCTAGTAGAACAGAAATTAGAAATCAAACATAAAGCATGACTAAGCACGACATCCCATTGTTCTTCCCAGACAGATTTGATTACAGGCGTTACATTAGTGTATCATTTTCTCCTCACATAATAAAGGAAAGAAAATTAGCATGTATTTAGATGTATTCAACATCTAAAGTTAAAACTCTGGACAATCATTAAATTAGTTTTTACCACTACCCTTGGCAGCAGAGGCATACACCTTAGCCTATATATTCCCCACACAAAAATGTAATAATTTTAAAGTTGTTCACTGTTAACAAAAACCTATAACTGAAATTACTGTGCTTAACCACAGAAAAGATGAGAATAAGCACACATTAAACTACTGTCAGCCATTAATTTCGCTAAGTGAAAAGCAATTGTCAAGAATAGTAATTGATAGAGTCCACACAAATGTCACTGATTCACATTCAGAATGCCTCAGATAAATTAATGGCTGCAAATTAAATAATCACAAATAACTACTTCAAAGTTACTTTAATTCTGGCAATTCGTTTAAAATAAAGTTCAAGTTATATTACCTTCAGTTATTTTTATTAAAAAAACAAAAGCTATTTTAAGTCTGCATCACAGAAATGTAATTGCTTTCAAGTAAAACAAAAGTCAAACCACAACTTAGTGTGGTCTGTTCCTCCAAATATTAGATCTGATCCTCAGTTTAACTGCTACAGGTATTTAAGTCTTGCCATGTTATATTACATTTACAAACCACCACTGGCACGATTTCACCAGTGCATAACATAGTATTGCTTACCATAGTTAGCAAGCATGCCAACTTCTTAAAAGTAACTATTAATAGAAATTGAAAGATCAGGTCACCTAACCCCTCTTCTCCTGCAACAACCAGCTTTAAACTAGAGTTCTCATATCTAAGATGCAGTACATTTCCCTCAGCATTCTGAAAATTAAGTATATTTTACAGATCTGTGTCTCAGAACTCTCCCTAAAAGTTCTTCTCAACAAAGCTCATAATACTGAGCTTCACAGGGATACCAAAGATCTGATACTCAATCTTAAAAACAAATCATTGCCAAAAATCCGTTCTTGTGCCCCTCTATTTTCTTCAGATTCTGTTTAGCAATAAAGTAACAGATTTGATGCATCTAGTATTGGACTTGTGTCAAGAAAGTTTACAGCCAACTAACTTCTTAAATTCTGTACCTTGCTTTGCTTCTTTGCTATTACATATATACCGTAAATTAAAAAAAAAAAACCAAACACTTTCTTAATCCCTCCCAAAGATTCAATAAATAGAAGTTTTAAATAATTTAAAAAAGCTTCAGCTGTTTCTCTGAAGTAATAAACTAATTCATAGCCCTTAAGAACCCTCTGGAAAAGTTCAGCCTTATGACTGTTCAAAATGCTGTCTGATCATCTGACCATGTAAACAACAACTTTTAGAAATATGTTTAAAAACTTGCATTTTGATACACTAAGGGAGAAATTTATCCCTGAATAGTCTCCTTTTCAGTGGAAGCATTCCACATTTATTTTCTGCCCACAGATGAATCACAGAATTTTAACCAAAATCCATGTGACCATTTTTGGATATATCAAAGACAGCAACAGAATCGGGAAAGAAAAAAGCTTTTCTATAGTACTCAGAAATGTTTTGTTTTAAAAAGACAACCACAGCCCAAAATTTAAAACTTTATGAGTAATATATTAAACATCCACTGACAAAATTAATTAATGGATATTGTGCAATTTATTATTTGTCATCTTTTTTCCCCTTCATCCTAAGGCCCCCAGGTATGATGCAACAAGGCAGAAATAGTGCTGTCAACAACAGCACTGATTACTGAATCCTTTTCCTGCCTGATGACCTTAAAATTCCAATATTTAAACAAACTTTTTTCACACAATTCATTTGAGGGTGTTAAGATACAACGAAAGTAGAAAAGGTTTTACCAAGACTGTCAAAATGAAAAATATTCTTTTAACACGGCACAGTGCAAAGGATAACTCAGTTTCTCACTTCAAATAGCAGTTAATGAAATTTCTTTAATCTCAGTCTTACATTGCTGTATTAGCCAAAGCCCTTAGTTACACACTATAAAGATATCTTTGCTTAGAATACCTTTGGCCAATGAAAGAATGTTACCAATATTTTCTGTAAGCTTCTCTTCAGAAAGAAACTAAGCAGTTTTCCCTTTGAGCCCTCTAGAATCCTACAGCTTAACTTGTGCCCTTTGATCATTAACATCCAGACAAACCAATGTGGGTGTATCAGCTGAAAGTATAAAGTCTTTATACAATCTCTGACTGCAACAAGCATTAAACAGTCATAGCCCAGAAAGTTCTTTCAAGAAGACCAAGTATGAAACTCTTTCAAATGAATGCAAATGCTTTTACTAGGTCGTGTAGCGTTTACTCTCCAGGTGTACTTCAAACAGTAGGAAGTACATAGTCAATTCGGTATTTTCCACATCTACAAATAGATGGTGTGAATGGCTTTCTAAAGCTGTAGCAGAGCACAGAAGATGGCTACTCTCAAGTTTCTGTGGTGTTTTGCACATGGCACAGAAACCATGTAAGAACAGCTTCACATTTTTCTGCTGGAAGTTTGAAAAGTAGGAGAGGCACAGCAATTATTCAGAAGAGAAAGAAATTAAAATAAAATCTCAAGTTATTTTCGGAAAAAAAAAATCTTCATGGGACCAAGGAACTCTGTAACAGGAGAAAAAGAGCACTGCCTCTTCTAGGAGTCAAAGAGGAAAAAAAAGAAAAAAGGAGCTTCAGTTTTACTGCAGAGAATCTGAAGTAAAGACACCATATTACCTTGCTCCAAGCAGCTGAAGAAAGCCAGAACTGGCTCCATAAACTATAATGGTAATGAATGTTTAACAGTCTCAGCTCCATTTTTTTCTCAGCGTGCTCATAGCAAGTAAATAAACATAATCTCATAGCTGCTACTGTATCCAGTAAACACAGTGCAATTCAACTCAATTTACTTTACTGAAAACAGGAGGTAAGTTGTACCTTACTTATACTGGAACTCAATGAAGCCACATGCAAGAAAGAAAGCTATTAATACTCTTCCTCAGAAAAGGTACAGTGAAGAACACTTCTGAACCTGACTGATGAGTGTTACACGTCACCTGACATACAGTGAGCTCAGTAATGCTGTATTAAAGTAACCCTACAGCTTTTAATTAGACATCTGCAGTGTGTTCTTAATGCTACAGACCAGTTGCTCTAAGCTTTCTGAAACGCCTGCAATGGAAATCTAGACCCTGGCATAGCAAGTCCTGTAGCAAATCTACTGGTAATAGGCTTACTCTTTTCCCCTCCCAGACCTCAGTATTAGCATCCCCGTACACCAAATCACAAGATAAAAATGATCAGGCAACAAGCAGTAATACTTTTTGCTGCATCTTTAAATTTCCAATGTTGTTTTGAGAATTTTTCACATGAAAGTCAGAAAACATTGGGATATGTTAATCCTGGTCTCTTTGAACTTATCTTGGAAAATGAGAACTAGGCAGGCCTAATAACCTTTGCCACTGGTATAAACTTATTTGCACTTCAGTTAATGATTCAGTTTGTGCATTTTCTTTTGGGGAAAGATGGGATTTTTTCATCTTTGAATAGAAATAACAAATACAAAGTACTACAAAAAATAACTTTTAAAATCTTAACAATACAGAATGACAGCTTAAAAACTACTTCACTCTTTTGATTATGAAAAGATTTGCTTTACAGCCTTAACTTTATCCTGTGCCTGCATAAACCAAGCTTGAAACAGTACAATTACTTGTATTCACCAAAAATGTCAGTTTTATATAAAATTAATACAAGTTAGCTTTTATGAAGCCCTATACTACAATGGATTGTCAAGTTAACAGTAAATATCTGCATATTCACTCTATCTTCTATTGAGGCACTTTTTAATGTCTTCAATGATGACTTGCAAGAGCTTATGCTTTGTGTTTTCATACTGGAGTTTAAAAAAAAACACAAGCAAAATTGAAATAATTTCTAAGATTAGTCTTCATTTTCAAGAAGGTATAACAGATCTATTAAATCCTGCTCAAAATGGCAAAAAAATTACAACTTTAGCATGCCTTCTCCAAAATGGAGACTCAAGCTACACTGGAAAGTTTCTGAATCACAGTGTTTCCTCTTCTTGGAGCTCAGGATTCAGACTCTTGCAACTTCCAGAAACCACTTCAGTGGTTCAATGTTCAAAGACAGGTTGATGGTGTATGCAGGCTCTTTTTTTTTTTAAAAAACATGTTCTAGCCTTATCTTCTCATTTAAAAAAATCACCAAACTTCTCAAACACTGTCACAGACTCAAATGAAGATACAAACCCATTGTCTCTCCTTTTTCTGGCCATTAGGCAAACAATTTAGATTTTATAGAGCAAGATATAATTATATGACACAGTTGTAACAGGCAGGGGACATCTGCTACACTTTCATTCCTATAATCCATTTGGACATAAATAGGATTACAAACATTCTAACAATATAAAAGCTATAGAAGCAATCCCTTCAAGCCCCAAAACTGTGACAACTGGAAGCTTTGGAAGGACTGTTGAAAATTGCTGCATTCTACTAATTTTTTCACAAGTAGATACATACTGTCAAAGATGGAAGGTTCCCGCACCACATAGTGAGGGTTTTAAAAAAATTTACAGGAATGATCTGTTTTTAAGGGACTGCTAAGACACAGATTTCCTTATTAAAGGAGATGATCCCTACTGTAACAACTAAAAGTTATTTTCGGCTACTGAGCCTCATATTCCATGAGGCTCACCACATGATTGACATTAACATGTTCCATTGGCAATACACAGCAATAAGCTTACTCAAGTTTGAATCATCACAGCATTTATTAGACTCAGAATGCTTCATCCACTAGTCTTTACCTGCCTAGATTACAACTCCTGTCTTGAAACTCTAAGCCGTACTAAGGTCTCCACTACTGGGTCCGAACCCTGCAAGCATTTACTGAATAATAATTACAAATAACGCTTTCATATAAATTTTGTTGCCCATAAAAAGCTTCTAAAAAGAAGAGAGCCTTTTCCTCATCACCCAGAATTGTTAACATGTAATTTCCGTGTGTGCGCGCTGCTCTTCCATGTTTTCAGTGGAATCAAGTAACCCAGACTACGCGAGACGACTCCAGAACAGTCAGGACCCCCCATCATCCCTTCCACAGGCAAATATCACTCGGAGGGAGGTCTGTGGCACCCGGACCCTACGATCGGTCCTGCCCTTCCCCGCGGTGCCCACCCGTGTGAACCCGGCGGGCGGTTCAGGCAGCGGGGGCATCGACATACGGCCTGGGGGAGCGGCTGCCGCGCTCGGGGCCGCTTGCCAGACGTGGTCCCCTCGCCCTCC